>JALIZH010020474.1:0-25507 GCA_030522465.1 Rhipicephalus appendiculatus | reverse complement strand
GCTTTAGGCCTGTATTGACGAGTGCGCGACCATGCGACGTGAGACAGTGGACGGACGACAGGCCACGCCACTGAAGCGCTACGCACTTAAAACGCATCCGCCCAGGTAATGAAGTACGACCTTCTACTGCGGGAGCTGTACGTACCGAACCCGGCCGACAACGTTCGCTGGTGCCTGCAACAGACGGCCGAGCACTTCGGCGAGCTCTACGTCGAATGGGTGGCACGCAAGTTCCAGAAGCAGCGGGCACTGACCACCGTGCGGGGTCTGTTTGCCGACATACGAATGCTGCTCATGCGAGACAACCGCGTCAACCGGGGAGTCCTCGTTGGCACGGCCCGCTTGAAGAGGACTCAGCTGTTTTTCTATGGTATACTTCTAGCTCACAAAAGTCCGGCCAGGGTGTTTGGTAAGGGTCAGGGTGTTACAGAAGTCCAATCAGAGCGTCATTGATTGGTGCTTACGATTAGCAGCAAAATTTCTAATTCGTTTGGTGTGGCATGATAGTCAAGCAGTTTGGCGAGTCGCGCCTGTCGGTTAAAGCTGGTAACAATAATTAATAATATCTAAGGTTTTACGTCCCAGAACCACGATATGATTATGAGGGATGCCGTAGCGGAGGGCTGCCGGAAACTTCGACCATCTGGCTGTTCTTCAAAGTGCACTGACATCGCACAGTACACGGGCCTCTAGCATTTCGCATCCACCTAAATGCGACCTCCGCGACCGGGATTGAACCCGCAACTTTCGGGTCAGTGAGCAAGCACTGTAACCACTAATCCACCGTGGTGGACGTGTCGGTTAAGGCTCATGTGAGCATTCTTATCAGTCTATTGCGTTGTTCCCGCCCGAAAGATTTCCGCAACCAACGTGGTCTCCCATTATATACCTGCGGGATCGGAGGAACTGGAAGCTTTCTGAACCTCGCGCGGTTTTACAGTGCCTTCGTGACCGGCCCAGCTTTGACCAAGTGACGATGACGTATGATGACGTCATCATGTGATGTCATGTGATGTAACATGGCGGCCTGCGACGTCAGAACTTTTTTTTTTTTTTTTTTTTGCACCACTTGCGTTGCCACCGATGCCGACGATCACTTTTTCCGTTTGATGGGCCATCTAAGGCTTTCACCTTAATAAATTGAACGCTTTTCTGTGCGCTTCTTTCTAATCCTTTGTGCTTGTGAAGGCGCGCTTCAAAATTAAACAATGTAAACTGCAATGAAATTTAAACTAAACTGTTAAAAGCACAGAGTGTACTCATAGAAGTAATATAACGAAAATCGGGTCGTCTAAGAAAAATGCCCCCCCCCCCTTTCTAATTTAACCCTCTAATGGCCACAAGCAGTTATGTCTTCAGAAAAAAATAGTGACAAAGCAGTAAAAATGACTCTTCAAGCAAGGTAAAAATGTTAAGAAAAAATTGAGTGAAATTTTGTTTGTGGCATAACTTTATTAGTTTTAATTAAAAATAAATAATTCCTCTGACTAAACGTGTAATTCAGTGTAACATAATTATAACATGTTAAATATGTAATAACTGCTATTCCACAAAGCTTTGACCGGTTTATTATACCTTTTTTTGAGGCATTATCTTTACTGTATCGGGTATGATGCAGTAGATATTACAAGGATGAAAATGTAACATTGACCTTGATTTTCTCTTTTCTTAATAAACCTATGGCGATGAAACTAAGAATGATAGTTTTCAAAGCATTCCTTATTCGTGTAAGTTGATTCACTGCCTTACTTTCGTGTGCTTTTAAAGAATGGTCTGTGCTTTGTTCATGGTTAGCCAGCCACTCATTTGGTTTCCGCCTTTTTTTTTCGTTACCTTGTATAGGCGAGATTGTTTTATGCTATCGTGCTTTCCCAGTTTCTATTTATTCTGTTTCGATAGAAATAAAATTTTATCTTCGGGTCAGCGGCCGCGTTTCTCCATCGTTCCTTGCTCGTCGTCGTCTTTCGCGCAATGTTTATTTCGTTCAAAATGGATCGAGCACCATTTATTCATTCTCACTCGAATCCCCAACGTTTTTGCTCACAGGGCAGGACAGCTTCAAGGCAATAGTCCCGTCAGCTCGGCCATTTCCTGCTCGCCTGGGCGACAGTTTCGTCACAAACCTTGCCATCGTGTTCCGTAGTCGCGTGGGCCGACGTCCCAGCGATGATCACGCTGCCGAGTTCGTCTTGTCGGGTTTCGTCGGCTACCACGGCGACTTGTTCGTCGTGACGCCCGCCTATCTGTCCGGGCACGGCGTGCTGGCCCTCCGCGTGGACGAGGTCGACGTCTTCTACCCGACCCTGGCGGCGCTGATGCTGCGAGCCATCTACGAGGACTCGGCTTTCTACTCGCCGCAGTCGATGGCCAACTACACGAACGCTTGCTTCAGCGAGTCCGTGTCCTTCGCACTGGGAAGATACGTGGCGCCCCATGCGGTGCGTTGTAACAAAACATTGGGAGCCCTTGCCATGTCGGCAAAATGGGGGCAAGCGAAGCTTGGCGTGTCCGTGCATCATTACCTGCTCTTTGTTTGTTTGTTTCTTACGCATTGCGCAATGCTACCTCCTTTTTCCATCCTCCATGCATGTATTCATTTTCTTTCTCTAACGCAATGCTACCTCCTAACATTTTTCCACCCTCCATTCATGTATTCTTTCTTTCTAACGCATTGCGCAACGCTACCTAACCTTTTTCTGTCCTCCATGCATCTATTCTTTCTTTCTAAAGCATTGTGCAATGCTACCTCCCTAACTTCCATCCTCCTTGCATGTATTCATGTATTCTTCCTTTTTTTCTTTCTAACGCATTGCGCAATGCTACCTTCTAATATTTTTCATCCTCCATGCATGTATTCTTTCTTCTTTTCTTATGCATTGCGCAATGCTACCTCCTAACCTTTTCCATGCTCCATGCATGTATTCTTTCTAACGCATTCCGCAATGCTACCTCCTAACCTTTTTCCATCCTCCATGCATGCATTCTTTCTTTCTCTCTAACGCAATGCGCAATGCTTCCTCCTAACTTTTTTCCGTCCTCCATGCATGTATTCTTTCTTTCTATCGCATTGCGCAACGCTACCAACCTTTTTTCGTCCTCCATGCATGTATTCTGTCTTTCTAACGCATAGCGCAATGCTACCTCCTAACTTTTTCCATCCTCCATGCATGTAATTTGACCTTCACTCACGTATACTTAGCAGCGCAACGCTTCTTTAGCTACAGGCAACGACGACGGTCATGCCTGGAAAAACCGAAATAGAACAGCGAAAGGCAACAATGAAATGTGGTCTTTTGAAATTGCATGTGGCCTCGAAAACAGATCAGATTTCCTTTCCGTGTCAGAAACGGCTGATGGCCGTCAAGTCCATGATCGAGGGAGCGTGAGCTATTGGAAAATGGTGCCTACGAGTATACGCATGTGACCGGTGCACCTTCGATTGTCCATTTGTATACATCCGCATATCTGTACAATCGCAAGCGCCGGTTTTTCGCGAATCATGCCGCCGCCGCCGCCACAGAAATTTGTGAACTCATAGATGCTTCGACTTTAAAGTAAATTTCGCCGCGCGGCTGAATCAATGAATGCGATCGTAACGAATTGGGATGTTGTACGAAGCAAGGGCTAGCGGCTAAAACATTTAGGATTCGATCTGGCGTAAGTATCCAAAGTGCTGGCGTAAGGAAATGCGGCCAGTCCTGCGAGCGAAGCGGTTTTCCTGATGACTAACGCTTCAAGGTGAAGTAAGCGGGAGGAGCACAGCACGTACAAAGGTATGAGCCGTCTGCTGGACTCGGTCGAGATAGCGCGTGCGACCGCGCCATTTGATCAAAATTCGACGGAACGGTAGCTCGGGCAAGTTGGTGATTTAGCATCATGTTTGCACATCACAAAATGAACTAGAACAGATGTGTTGTGTGCTATGAGTTCCGTTGTGTCCTGTCATCTGTCCGCGTTCATTTTGCGATGTGCAAATATGTAGGATCAAAGTTCGCAGTTCCCGCACAGGTGACGCATTGCCCCCCTCCCTCGGACACTGTTCATGCTCCTTCGCGCGACGGAGCGATGTGCAAATATGTAGATCAAAGTTCGCAGTTCCCGCCCAGGTGACGCATTGCCCCCCTCCCTCGGACACTGTTCATGCTCCTTCGCGCGACGGAGACGGCCGGCGTGTTTCGTTTCTGTTTGAGCCGCGCCCGTCGGTAGCCATTCGCGCGCTTTCACTCGCATATAAAACATGACACATGGGGAGAAATCGATTTTTGACTTTATACGGAACATGATGAAGACGACGAAAATGCGTCTCGTGGGTCAATATACGATTGATATAGCAATAAGAAGTGGTTTTTGCGTGACTGACGCGTGCCTCGGCATAGTTATTGCAGACAGAAATCTAACTCGTGTCTCACAAATTATCGGTTTTAACTAACGAAGTAAAGGACCAGCTCGACATTGTGTAAAAAATGTATGCGTCTAACGAATTTTCAGATATGACGAAGCTATTTTTGTGTAAGATGCGACGCCGTTACAGCGAGGTTTCAATGCATTGCGAGTCGCTTCGCCCATACCCGGAGTGATTTTCCTGTCTGTAGCCTAAGGATGCCTACTCTGTCCTAGATAACCGAGCGTCAGCTCACCTCATTCTAACCGGGTGTGGAAGTATAATTGTGTTCGACTTGGCCGAATTGAAAACGAGTGGATGTGCGTCGTGACTGAGCTGAGTTCAGGAGGTTTCGATTAAAAAACATTTTTTGAGTGTGAATTGTTTATGTTCCAGGATCGCGCAGTGCTTGCCAAACCGAACGTGCGCGCCTGTCAGCGGAGATGACTGGGCGGCGCTCGCTGTACCTTTGCTAATGTTTGATCCACGCGCTCCACTGTTCACGTTTCACTTGACGTGGATAGTACATGTCATCCTTAATTGTGGCACAAAAAACACGGACGCGGAAAAGGAGCAAACGCACACTTTTTCTGTATCCGTGTTTTTTGCGCTACGTTTAATGATGGTATCCTTAACAACTCGCCCAGCAAGACACCCTTCTGATAGTACATGGTTGCCTCGGCGGGCACCCACCCTGAGGGAAATAAGCGGATAAGCGGCATGGGACCGCCAGACCCAATAATAAGGTACTTTTCCCAGAAGAAATTCCTGTATCGACTACCCAGGAGAACGATGGAGAACAATGTCACGGGTTTCCGTTCACAACGCAGGTGATGCCGTTCATGGGAAACCGCTGGGCGATTTTCTTCGCGTCATTCCTCTCGAGGCGGAGGGCGGCCGACGTGAACCGTCGGTTGGGCGAACACGGCCGGGCTCACCTCTACTTTCGCCTTGTCTGTTTTTTCTCCTGCGGCGACCTGACGATGCGGGACACCTGCAACGACGTCGCCTATTCGAGCGACGATCTGTCGCGCTCCATCGGCTGTCGCCGAGAGCGGAGCATCAAGTGCGACTGCGACCGCCTGGACAATTGCGAGACACATATGCCGCGCGCATATAGGTGAAAGGCTAAGCGCAGCGCCGTTGCGTGTCGTCGCTCGTGGAGCAAGTACGGTCGCTGCTGTAGAGGTTGCTACGCCAGTAACTAGATTCGCGCGAAATCGCAGAATAGAAGCGCCTATTTATGGGAAGGTTCTACCAAACGCTATACGATATACCAAACCAATCAATAAAATATTGACGCAATAACGCAGTAGTGGTGTGAAGGCTGTGGAATCAGCGGAGCTGCTGGCCTTGTCCTCCTTTCCCTCCTCCTCACCCTCTCTACCAACTGTCTCTACCCTTGCCCACCCCCCTCGCTCATTTTCCTAAACTCTGAACCCGAATCACCGCTCTACGACGCCATTGCGCAGCGCCAACTTCGGTGCGGTACTCAGGGGTCTGCCCGCAGTCGCGGAATTGGATCCCGGGCGACATTGCGGCGAGCTTCCTGGTGAGAGACTTTTCGGTAGTCGCGTATTTTTTGGTCGCCCCCTATTGGCTTCGATTTGCCTTGATTTAATTAGGATTGACTTTGAATATACCTTGATTATTTTCTTGGCAATATTGACGTGACGTAGTGTTTTAATTAGTACTGGCTAATTAGTCATGACTTAATTAACTTGGATATGAGTGGATTCATATTAGCTTCGGCCTTAAGGTCGGCTTAGTGTGGTCTTTATTAAGCCCCAACCGCATGCACGCCATTTTCGAGCGACAGCGACAAGCGACAGCGACGAGCGACAGGATTTGCTGTCGCCGAGGCCCATCCGTCGCTGTCGCTTGTCGCGTCGCGCGTTTCTGGAAAACTAGAAAAGATCGCTTGTCGCCCGGAAGCGAGCGTGACGATTTCCGGCAACATGGCGCCACCCCCGATCCTCGCTTCAGTTGCAATTTGCTCTCGATGCTTCTTACCGTGCGTACTTGAAGGACTGTAAGGTACAGACAACATTCTTTACAGACACATCTCACGCGCAGAGTGAGGCAGCAGCCGTATTTTGTCGTTAATCTTGTTATCGACCGCTTGTTTTGATGCTTCGGTGGTAGCTTGCTGCAACGACGGTAGCTTGCTGCAATGTCAAATCGTCATGTAAAGTGCGTCGTAGCCGTCGTAGCGTACGCTTCTGGGCACCCTGTCACGGTTAAACGAGAGATTGCGAAAAAAAAAGTCGCGACACGCTTTTATGGCTTCCTTATGCCACACAAGACAGTAATAAATTTGGTATGTTGTCATCGGTCTACTTTTAAACTTCTTTTCGCAATTTATCGGCATGCACGCGATAGTTTTCAATCTAGCAACAATGGCACTTTGTCGCCTACGTGTGGTTGCAGCCGTCGCGACGCGACAGCGCGACGGAGCTCATTTGTCGCTGTCGCTTGTCGCTCGAAAATCGCGTGCATGCGGTTAGGCCCTTAGATTTGACGTAGACTTGACTTAATTACGATTGACTCAATTAAGATTAACCTAATGAGAGTTCGCTTAGTTGGTTTCAATAGAGTAGGCTTAATCATTGTTGCCTTAATCAGCTGAATTCATTAGCCTGTTTTTATTTTGCTTACCTACCTTGGCTTAATTAGCCTTCGCCTAGATGCCTAGAAGAATGGGATTATTCACCATCACTACCCCATGCTCTACTAAATTAGTTTTGACCTCTCGAAATGTCTTAGCGGATATGTCATTGTGCTGTTCAGCGAGAGCATACGATCTCGACTCCCGGCTCGCCCCATTATATGCAGAAACGCCGGTCAAGTATATATACCGGTCAAATGTGCAAGTAGGCTCTAAGCCAGTCAAGTAAGTTCCAGTCAAATATATGCCAGCCAAATTATCCTAATACACGTCAATGGGGTATGTCTTAGTCTTATATATTCCAGTAAGCTAAGACTAAAATATGTCATTGTAATATATGCTAGTCTAATATATGAGATATATTCCAGTCAGATAATTAATACATGCCTGTCAAATAGGTAATAAGGGAGGGGCAATGTCTCTGTTGAACCATTGTACTGACTGTCCGTTTTGTTTTGCAGGACATGACATGAGCAGTGGTTCCAAGTTCTACAGGGAAGTATTCGCATGCCCATCGGACAGACGTTAGTAACTTTACACATCCTGCTCCTAAATGGCGCCCCAGAGGGCGCCATTTGATAGCAGGATGAGCCACAGTGGCGAAAAAGATTGGAAGATGTTTGAGCTTGGCCTTAAAGGGTAGAGCGCGATAGCGCAGTCGGGCAGCGTTTGCATCGCCTCGCTAGTGTTATTATGCAAAAAAGTTTGAAGCACCGGCGTGGCTCTGTTGCAGCGTACTCGACTGCTACGCAAAGCGCCTCGGTTCAAATCTGGCTCGATCCCTGTTTTTATAGCCAAGGCTGTCATGAGATCACAACAACAACCGCTTCGGTGGCGTGCCGCCACCACCACCGCTGGTGTCTTTAACCGCTATCGCGTGCAGTGAAAAAAAATCCCGTACCGAGTGGGATTGAACCCAGGCTCTTTGCGTGACAGTCGAGCGTTCTACCACATAGCCACGCCGGTGCTTGAATCACATTTGGAAAAAGCCCTGTACAGACGTGATGTCGGGCAAGAAATCACGTTTACAGATGCAATATAGCATGGTATAGGAGCAAAATTACCACGCAATGCAAATTGCGCAATTGCGTAACGAGTGGATGATTTAAAGCTTCCCACACACCACAAACGACTTAGTCATAGTTCTCCATCGTCCCCAGCATTAACATTAACAAAATGCACACAATGCCTGACAGATGTGTAGCGGGTACCTCGCTTCTCGTCAGAATGACGAATAATGGCTTAATGGATGCTACCCTACTTCACAAATGATGATGATTTGTGGCGTGGTGGCTGCGTTGCAACTGGAGTAGTCGCTCCAAAATATTTCAGAACAGATTCTAGAAAGGCCTCTCTTCCAGTTTCCGCTGTTTCTGTGCATGTTCCATGCAGGCGTGTTTTTTTTTTTTTTTTTTTTTTTTTTTTTTTTTTTTTTTTTTTTCTCTCTCCTGATAATGCGAACGGTGGCTGCGGACAGCTAAGCCACCAGAATCGGTTGCTTTTGTGGGATCTCATAACTGTCTCTGTAACATGCGTCATCCATCTGGAATCCTGGTGGCACTACTAGTTCTATTCGCTTTAGTTAATCTAATTATAAGCCAGTGTTTTCATGATGAAGTCTTAGCTTAACCAGTGTGGGGATCGCGGAATACAACCCTAGCCCTCTTCCAGCAGCGGCGAGCGCCACTGCGCATGTGCCTTCGTGTGCGAATGCTTCATAGGCCAGCACAGCGAGCGGCCTCGGGTGATTTTCCGGCGAACTGTCGTGAGGTGTGCGTGTATGCGCGGCGTGCTGTCCGTTGGGGCCAGGGCTAGCGGGACCGGCGCGAAAGTTGTGCGTCGAACTCTGTCGTGAGCTTATTTTGCTTTGCCCCTGTCGTCACAACGATTTCTTAGAGATTTTTAATCAATAATTTCTTCGTTGAACTGGCGAGTGTCCCTTCTCTGGAGTAGGCAGCGGACCCTTTACCATCGAAAGCTTTCCATTCGGCATTATATTGCCTGCCTTATTCTCTCAGAATTTATTATCGCAACAATAAGCAACTCGAACAGTGTGTTAAATCCTCTCCATTCATATTGCCACGCGAGCTTATTTCTTCATATTGACGTGTCCAGGTATCACCAGCAAAGAAACACTTACCATCGCTCGGTGCCGCAATATTCGAGGGAACTTCTCGACTATCTTAGACTCTTCTGATGTGGTTGCGCGCATGACACGAACTGACGTGAGCTCCAGCGATAACGCGGGAAGTTTGGAACATTCACGTATAAAAGACGACGCCGTAGAATAAAGAGCGAGTTTAGAGAAGGGGAAGCCATATAAGGCTTTGATAACGGTACGAAAAGTAAGCAGCGGCAGCGCATGGAACTAGCCATGGCACCCAAGAAATGGCGGTGCGCGAACATGAAGTGGAAACGACTTTCCTGTTTGAGTGTGTGGGTGTGTATGTGAAAAATAAATGGCCGCTTTCGCACTTCTTTTTTTTTTTTTTTTTGTTAACTTACTCTGTGCACATTTGCCGACGCTGCGAAAGAGTGCGGGACTCCCGTAAAGGCAACATGTGCCTCGTACTCTTTCGCCCGCTTGTTTTAAGCGCATTTACACGCCCAGCTGCACGCCTCGGCGCCTATCGGAGCGCTGTGCCGGTGTGTACAGGTGTGCAGTCGTCAGCACACTCATAGGCGTATCCACCGGGGGGCAAGGGGAGTGCTACCCCCCCCCCCCCCCAATCGAGAAAAGGTAGGGGGGCGGAGCCCCCCTTTCGCCACTTTCGACAGCGGTCACTGTCACCTGGGAACGGGGTAACCAAGAACTGAGCCGAAGTTTTTCCTTCAACACATCAGTCACGTAATTATACAACAAAATTTGTCCTACGCTTCTGCTTTGAGGATAATCCTCCGTGTCTCACGACCACGCACTGCAGCGTCTCTGCGGTGGTTATGCGACGCTTTCGCGCCTTGCTCTCCAGCATTGCAGAGTAGGCTCCCGTTGAGCAGGTGCTCAATAATGTTAGAGAGCTCTGTCATGCTTTTCATTTGCTCTTCCCAGCCTGAAATTTAGATCAACGACGACGTAAATACGGTTGTGAGCCAGTAAACGTTTAATGGACCGATCAAACATCTTCCTGTTAAAGCAAATTCATTTTCTTTAGCCCTTAGACCTTAGCCCTTGACTGCGAATGCAAATTTCTCTCTGCGTGTAAAATATATATATATATATATATATATATATATATATATATATATATATATATATATATATATGAAGTGACTGAGTGGGAGCCCCCCACTCGCGAACAAGTTGGTACGCCACTGAGCACACTTAACTGGAACGCTCCGCCGCGTCGCCTCGGCCCACTTCGACTGACGCCAGCGCCGCCAAGCGCTGGACACGGTATGGTTGCTGCACCTAACGATAGATGTCGCGCGGGACGATTTCACTAATAAACTTGTTTCACTTCTGCCTGATTGGTGGTCGAATACACTGACTTGGCAGGCTAGTTTTCGCTCCTGGCTACGTTCTCACGCGCGCCCATAAAATTCGTTGCCGTATGCTTATATCGGCAATGAACCATTGCGTGCGACAGCTCGCGCACCTTTCGAGTTTGGAAGCTGAGCTACCACTAGAAGGAAATTATGTATTAGAAATCCAGGGCAAATGCACGTTCGTAGCATTTGTAAAAGTTGCAGAATAGACATCTCAAATTCGGCGGTGTAGTTCATGTTCTGATTCATTAATTTTCAGACGGCGTGAATCGGACTGTTCTTGGAATTTTGCGTTCGCCTTCCTGATGAGTTCAAGCGAGATGGGGACAATACGCCCGCCACGGGGTTCTTTGGTTATGGGGCTCAACTGCTGACCCGCAGCTCGCGGGAACGAATCCCGGCCGTGGCGGCCGCATTTTCGACGGAAGCGAAAGCCCTTGAGGCCCATGTGCTTAGATTTAGGTGCATGGTAAAGAGCCCCAAGTGGTCGAAATTTCCGCACCCCAACAATTACTACAGATTAGGACGAGAGATGATGTAGAGAGCGCTGGCCGGTTCGTGATGATGATAATTTCCGTTTCCGACCACATATCACGGCGAAGTTCAACAGCCGCTGTTAAAACAAACAAGTAAAAAAAGCTCACCGGGTTCCTTGTGCATTAGCCTAAGACCGCTCGATGACGGAAGCCATCTTCTTTTTCTTGAGTCGGTGTATTGGTCCTCCCTTGCTACCTTCCGAAAGCTTCCTGCACCTAACGTGGTTTTGCGCTGCCTCCGTGATCGGTGGGCCGATCTCGGAGGCGTTGAAAAAGCGATGACGTCATGTGATGTTATGATGATGTCATATGGTGACGCCATCGTCATGTTGACACCGTCGACGGAGAACGCGGACGCCGACGGTCAACTTTCGCGTTCGATGAGTCATGTAAGGCTTTCGCCTCAAAATTATGATACTACCGTATTTACTAGAATGATACGCGAGTTTTTGAGGTATTTTTTTTTTCAGATTTTTGCAACCTGCCTCTGTTTTGCACTGCCTCCAGGATCGGAGGCATTGCAAGCTTTCTGCACCTCACCAGGTCTTGCACTGCCTCCGTGATTGGTGGATCGATCTCGGAGGCGTTACAAAGCGAGGAATTCATCTGATGACGTCATGTTCACGTCATATAGAAACGTCACCATGACGTCGTCGTCGTGTTGACACCGACGGTCATCTTTCGTGTTTGATGATGCATCTAATCGTCTTAAAGTAATGGTACTATATCAGGTGCCAGAAATCAACAACATTCACCATTAACGTGGTCGAAAATATGGAGGCTTCGTTGGTGGGAGGTGGAGAGTACACGATTCGTATCTCGCTGCCGGTGGGGGGGGTCCGAGTTGGCGAGTTGTTTCGGCTCAGTTGCCAATAACGGCTTGCGATTCATTTTCAGTAATAACAACGGGCTGGGGTACAATTGCCTTGAGTGTGGGAATTGGCGCCCAGCAGAGCCAGACTTTCTGAAGTGTGCACCTAGCTTACGGAACTCGCGTAGACTAGACTGTAGTGGTATCTTCGAAAGGCGTGTGGTAGAAGAGCCTGGCCAAAGCAGCCGAAGGGGTATTACCACCGCCCGCCGTATTATACACACGGTGCTCGAATAATTCCACAACGCAATCCCATTTCCCTAAAAGGGATGCAACTTAATGCAACCCTGGCCCTTAGAGGGTTCCTACTTGACGAAAGTGACCGGACGCCGGAGGGACGGACAAAGCCCCGAGCATAAGATGCTTCGCATCTAATAATAAACTTCTCCGCAACCTAGATGACAACTCAATTACAGCCCTGGCCATAGGTCGGCGAACTCACTCATGAGTCGACTCACTCGGACTCACTCAGATTGACACGTGAGCCTGAGTCTGAGTGAGTCCGGGTGAGTAATGTTTTGGTGACTGAGTCCGAGTGAGTCTGGTTGAAGAAAATTTTCGTGAGAGTGAGTTCGACTCAGGAAAATTTTGGTGAGTCTGAGTCCGAGCGAGTCCAAAGTGCAAGATATATTTCGTGAGTGATTTCGACTTTTTTGCCGACCTAGGGTCATATCTATTCATCTTCAACATTACCAGCAGCCTTGCCTGCATTCACGTTTATACTCACGTCTACTCACACGTATTCCAAAGCAGTGTCTTTCATACACCATTTCAATTTTGATTGATCAGAGGCGCGAATTACGTCAGGGAGTGCCTTGACCTCGCCCCCTCCCCCTCCCCCCCTTCCAACTCTTCCGAGGAAATTCTTGATAAATATATCTCATGTTGTCATCTCTTTCAAGAAAAATTACCTTACTGGTTTACGAGCACTCATAACTCGTATTCGAAGGTACTATATCAAAAGGCGCCATGAAGAGCACCGATTAAGTGAGATATTGGTGTTATAGAGCATTGATACCATGGTCGAAAAAGATAATTCTAGGCTAACGGACTCATGAGTCGACTCACTCGGACTCACTGAGACTCGGATCGAGCCGTGAGTCGGAGTCTGGAGTGAGTCAGGGTGAGTAATGTTTTGGTGAGTTTGAGTCCGAGTGAGTCCGGTTGAAGAAAATTTTCGTGTGTGTGAGTCCGAGTGAGTCCGGCTCAGAAAAATTTTGCTGAGTCTGAGTCGGAGTGAGCCCTAAGCGCAAAATATATTTCATGAGTAAGTCTGAGTGAGCTCCACAAGTTTTGCCGACCTATGCAGCCCTCACTAAATTTTTTAACCACTGCCTTGACACCTGTACCCTACCGGCTGCGTGGAAAGACGCCAAAGTTATTTTCATACCTAAACCTGGTAAGCCCATAAACACAGCCAACCTACGCCCGATTTCCCTCACTTCATGCATTGGCAAGGCACTTGAACAAGTCATTCTCAACCGCCTTAACAAATTCCAAGAACAACACAACTTATACCCTCACGAAATGATAGGTTTCTGTAAATCGCTCTCCAGCCAAGATGTCATGCTTCGCCTGAAGCATGACATCATTATTCCTAACTCTAGCCTCGATACTCGAGCAATTCTCAGTCTCGACCTCCATGGGGCTTTCAACAACGTCAGCCACGCCACCATACTGAGTGAACTGTACGCTATAGGCGTTAGCCAAAAAATGCATAATTACATATCTACGTTCCTTTCGGACCGTACGGCCACTATTCACATTGGGTCTGAACATTCTTGCTTTTACTCCTTGGCGAGTTTCGGCACACCTCAAGGTTCAGTGTTATCCCCTCTCCTTTTCAATCTCGCCATGCTGCCGCTGGCCAGAACCCTGAGATCCATACCAGATCTCAAATTTTCACTTTATGCAGATATTACCCTCTGGATGACAGGCAGCTCTGACGGTCACATTCAAGAGACCCTGCAGACTGCCGCTGACAAGGTGGTGGTTTGTGCGGCTAACATGAATCTAGTCTATTCACCCTCTAAATCCGAACTGCTTCTCCTCCCTCCCCATAGAGGCTCTGAAAAGCACATCTCAGATATACAAATAACACTAAACAACACACCCGTATCCAAAGTTGAGAGGCTCAGGGTCATAGGCGGAGAGTTTTCATATTCCCGGAGGGGGGCGGGGCGCCCGATTTGCTTACCCACATTCTCTCT
Organism: Rhipicephalus appendiculatus; assembly: GCA_030522465.1. Taxonomy (NCBI): domain Eukaryota; kingdom Metazoa; phylum Arthropoda; class Arachnida; order Ixodida; family Ixodidae; genus Rhipicephalus; species Rhipicephalus appendiculatus. Next base: position 11,355 of record JALIZH010020474.1, on the reverse strand, counting down.
CTCGCATATATATATATATATATGTAGATTATGAAGAGTCTGGCTTCGGTTGCCGTAGAACAAAATAGGAAAAATATATATACGCTTCTAAAAAACTGTTTATTGGTGACGTTTCGATCGGAGACCGATCTTCATCAAGGTCTTGATGAAGATCGGTCTCCGATCGAAACGTCACCAATAAACAGTTTTTTAGAAGTATATATATATATATATATATATATATATATATATATATAGCGAGAGAGAAAGACTTATCGAAAGTATTGAGAAGACAAAAACAAATGTCTGTTACATAAAAAAAAAACTTTCATTTTCTTGATGCGTACGTACATGCCGTACTTTTGAACAAGAGCCGTGCAAATGCCGCAATTTTCGTCATCCTGCAACTTCGTTCTCAGTGCGACCACGGCGCCAGACTCCCTACTTGTCACTGTCCCATGATCCGAATTTTGAAGCCTGAAAGGAAAAGGAGTGGACATAAAGAGTCCCCGGTGAAATAGCTACGAGACAGGAGGACCAACAGTCCGTTGGCAGTGGATACTGTGGGCCGGCAATACTGTGGGCCGGCGCCAGGGGGGGGGCTCTGCCCCCCCATGAAGCAGCCCGGAGGGGGCCCGAGCCCCCCAGCCCCCCCCGTACTCTCCGCCCATGCTCAAGGTGCTTGGACTACATATACAACGAAATCGACTAAACACACACACCATTAAAGCACTTCTGACAACTGTAGACCACACTCAACGCCTTATAGGCAGGGTATCTAATAAGCACGGCGGGCTACGGGAGGCAGAGCTCCTCCGTCTCATCCAAGCCTTCGTCCTCAATACGGCAACTTATTCTCTTCCTTACCTGTGCCTTCTGAAAAGGGAAGAAAATGAAGTAGAGACCCTGTTACGCAAAATCTACAAATTCGCGCTAGGAGTACCTATTCGAACGTCCACCGGACGGCTCATGGAGACAGGCACATTCAACACCTTAACCGAACTCATTGAAGCTCACTTGACCTCACAATATGCCCGTCTCTCCAACACAGACCGGAAGATGCATACTCGAAACTCCCAGTATCAGACCAACTCCAACCACTAAAACCGAACACGCTATCCTGCATGAAATACACATGAATCTACACATTCCGCCGCTCCCTAAAAACATGCACCCTGTGCACCACGAGCAACGGCGACGACAACGTGCAAAAACTCTTGAAAAACAATTTTCTACATCTAAAGAAGTGCTCTACGTCGATGCTGCATAATACAGCACCCGTCCTTTTAGATGCGAAGCATCTTATGCTCGGGGCTCTGTCCGTCCCTCCCCCCGTCCCGCGTCCCGCGTCCGGCCACTTTCATGAAGTAGGGAAGCACCCATTATGCGAACCAGAACACTGTAGTAATATGAAGGCCGTCAACCCTACTACAATCATCAGAGTCATGACCGAGAGCACAGAGAGGCTGCTTAGTAATGGCTAGGCAGGTGGTGTCTGTCGCCCAGGTTGACCCCATTCGTTGATCTTGCTTGCATGTGTTTGGAGGAGGCTTAGTCCGTCCCTCCCTCCCGCGTCCCACAGCGCATGCGCGTCCCCTCCCCCCTCTCTCTCCTACGCTCACCCCCTTTCTCTCCTCTAGGAATCCTCTACTCTACGGAGCGGGTAGGGTGTCCAAGACAGCCCTCTGCCTCCTCCTTCCCATCCCCCCGCAACAAGACACCGCTTTAATCTGGACTCCCGCACACGCGGCCTTGCCGGTAACGAAGCGGCTCACGCCAGCGCCCGAGGATTTACGGTCCGGGCGCATGCGTTAGCAGAGCCAAGCTCCCGCTTCGACAACGGCACAGTTTGCTGCGCGGGATCGCCTTCTCACATTTAATGACATCAGCAACCACTACCGCCTCGGCCGTTTAACCTTACCGCCGCTAATAACGAAATCCCCGCGCAGGCGCGAAGTACTGTGGCGACAGCTGCAGACTCGCAGCTTTCCCTCTCCTTACCTTCACCTCATGTACCCCTCTCTTTACCCGTCCTACTCCTGTAAATATTGCTCCGCAAGGAAAGCAAATCTTATATCATGTAGGGGTGCCCCTAAGCACCCCCCCTCCCCCGTCCCTCCGAAAAGTATTAAATAATGAGGAGTGGGAGGCTGCCTCGCGCAGCTTCAAACCCCACGTCCAGGAGGCCATTCTGGGTTGGGCAGAGAGTGTTGCGGAGGACTACCGTGTGTAGCAACCCGAAAGTTAATTACTGTCCCAAATGATGTCTTCGACCATCTTAAGATGCAAGCCGCTACAGAAAAAGCAGTTGTCAAATATCGCATTTTCCCGATTTTTTTAGGATATTAGACAATTCTTGAAACACCCTGTATATAGATAAGCATACCCAGGACATGATGGCGACGGCAACGGCAAAAATCCGCCTAGAGTGTAAATAGAATTGCTATCGCAATAAAGGCTATCAAGATGGCCTTTAGGAGCTTCACTTAAATACCTATTTCGGTAAAACGAAAGATAAGGCTAGACGCATACTTGGAGTAGAAAAAGCATGCAAGAACACTTGTCTTCCACCGTCGCTACGGAGCCACCGATAATGAATTTTTTATTTCTCCGCCACAGCCATGTGGCGGTATAAGTTGTCGCCCTTCTCCCTTGACCTTGCATATCTTCGTCAGACAGAAGCGACGATGGTCCTCAAGGAGAGGGACAGCGCAGACGATCCCGCGCCCTTGCAGGGGGAGTGGGCAATGGAGGGTGTCAGCAGCAATGAAACTGAGCTTGCACTAAAGCTCAATTCATCCTTGTCTGGATGAAAATGTTCTTGTGAACTCGGGAAGCTCGGTACCGTCACCAGCGTGCAAGGGTCACGTGAATTTAGCTTGAGGCAACTATTCGGCATCCAACTATTCGGAATTCAGCTTGGCAACTATTCGGCATCCTACGAGCCCGCAGCCAGCACGGTGGCCCACTCTAGCAGCGCATCAGCCGCGGTCTTGAACTCGGCCTCCACCCGCAGTAGTCGCAGAAGACGGAGTGCCCCCCAGTTGACAATTATTGGCGAACCAATTGTAAGGCCCGAGATCGCAAAGCTTCAGGAGGGCCATTGCGACCTCCTTGGGTCCGATCGGGTGCTCTCCCAAATCATGCTAGAAATAGAGAGGAAAACGAACATTCATATTACAGGGAGTTTTTATTTATCGTGGTAAGAGCCACGCAATTTTCTACAGACATGTTAGTGCAGTAAACATGCATGTCGCATAAGGGCGGTTGATTTGTCAAACATTAAATACATCCTCACGACTTGAGATCTGCAAAGAGCGCGTTTTACCGTGTCATGATTTGTACTGTATTGTGACGCACCGGACAGCGCACTCAGGCTATTGGTCTGTAGCGCAGCTCGCCGTCTTCGGCGACTAAACTATAAGGCGATTACGGTGCTAGGTGAATAAACTTTAAAAAAAGAAAAAAAAGCTTAGATGACACCATAGGTCGGCGAACTCACTCATGAGTCGACTCACTCCGACTCACTCAGACTCAGATTGAGCCGCGAGTCTGAGTCTGAGTGAGTCCGGGTGAGTAATATTTTGGTGAGTTTGAGTCCGAGTGAGTCCGGTTGAAGAAAATTTTCGTGAGTGTGAGTCCGAGTGAGTTCGGCTCAAGAATATTTTGGTGAGTCTGAGTCCGAGTGAGTCCAAAGCGCAAGATATATTTTTTGAGCGAGTCTGAGTGAGTTCCACTTGTTTTCGCCGACCTATGGTCATATCTACTCATATTAAACATTACTATCAGCCTTTCCTGGATTACGTTTATACTACGTCCACTCACTCGTATTCCAAAACAGTGTATTTCATACACCATTTCAAGATTTCTTGATCAGAGGCGCGAATTGCGTAGGGGAGTGCCTTGACCTCCTTCTCTTGCCAACTCTTCCAAGGAAGTTCTTGATAAATATATCTTATGTTGTCATCTCTGTCATGAAAAATGACCTTACTGGTTTACGAGTACTCATAAGTCGTATTCGAAGGTACTATATCAAAAGGCGCCAAGAAGAGCACCGATTACGTGAGACATTGGTGTTATACAGCATTGACACCAGGATCGAAAAACAATTTCAGGCTGACGGACTCATGAGTCGACTCACTCGGACCCACTCAGACTCAGATCCAGCCGTGAGTATGATTCTGAGTGAGTCTGGGTAAGTAATGTTTTGGTGAGTTTGTGTCCGAGTGAGTCCGGTTGAAGAAAATTTTCGTGAGTGTGAGTCCGAGTGAGTCCGGCTCAGGAACATTTTGGGGAGTTCGAGTCCGAGTGAGCCCTAAGCGCAAAATATATTTTATGAGTGAGTCTGAGTGAGCTCCACAAGTTTTGCCGACCTATGGATGACACAAGTCGCCCCCACGTCTCGAGGTGCAGACGACCAAACTCTCAGGCATCCCCATTATGTCAGCACGGCCTACGAAGTGATCTGTAGGGCACTGCGCCCCGCTGTAGTATTATTTCATAGGGACAAGATTTCAGACAAGGTGGGGCAGGTAATGCGAAGGGCTCACGAAGTACTTTTTTTACTTCAGCTCGAGCACGTCGACAGCGCTTTCGCTGTTTTACAGGTGGCTTACGTCCCTTAAATGGCAATCAACACAGGACGTGATCGTCTGAATAAATTTCAAGCATTTTTCCCCCTGCTTTTGATACAATACCCACCATCCCTTTCTAGGGGACACTGAATTGGGTTCTTAGTTCTCGAATATATTGCTCATTCGGAATTTGTGACCTCTTATAACACGCCGACAAGATTTGCACGATAACACTTAAAGAACGGCCATACACTTCTTTTCAAGGGTCCAATCGTAATCCGTTTTGAGCCTAGTAAATATGCGTGACCTTCCAAAAAATGCACTGCCGAAAGCAGCGACCTCAGCGTGCGCAATTCTTTGTACTCCCGTGCCACTGTCCGGAAATAAAGTGTTCCCCCATCTCCGTTGATACTTCGGCCACCCACAGAGCAGCCGATGGGTACGGCAGAGGGAAACGCACAAAAAAGTCACGTCACAGAAAGGTACGCGCAAGTTTCTGGCAAGCACCCACTCTGGGGACAGGACACGGTTCGAGTAAATATCTAAAAAATATATAAGCAATCTCAATTCACTTAGAGTAGACATTAATGCACATTACGATAGTATTAATATTACATAAATAAATAGAATACAAATAATTGCAACCGAAATTAAGGTGATTTGTTTGACATATGCAACTCGATGGGAGCTGTAAATTGCTCACTTTATTTTGCCTCGGGATTATCCGACACTATATATTTATCAAAAAGTGAATTGTGACGTTAATGTAACGACACGTTCCAATTTTGAAAATGTAACTGTAACGAGTTCCTTTTGCATTTGAGGAACTTGTAACGGGAACTCGTTCCGAAATAGTGAAGGAACGAGGAACGAGCTTTCGTTCCTGTTTTAGAGGAACGTGTACAACACTGAGCGATACACACGTTATTGAAGCGGTCCCGCGCAAAGGGCGCGGCAGCGAACGGCGTGTTCGGTGCAGTAACAGTAAGCTTACACGAACGGTAATACCGCTAAGCCGAGCAGGCAGTTCATGATTTAGATTCTTAAGATGTTTATCGTTGGTAGATTTATCGCGATGACGTGCCGGCGCGTTCGTCGGTAGCCGTCATCACGCTCCCGTGTATTTCCATGCAGGCATCCTAGGGCTCGCGCCGAAGTTGCAGTAACCACTGCATGATCTACTGTCGGTGCACATATCGTAAAGGCGCAAAATCAGAATTTCTTTCAGTAACATATGTGACCGGATATTCAAAAGATCGAATATTCGAGTTACTTCGAATATGCGAAACTTTTCGAATATGTGGTTATCGAATCGAATACGAATATTACGAATGCAATATTCGACGAATATTCGAAACTTTCGAGTAGTCGCACACCCCTACATATAATCTTCGAACGCATTGAATTTTGTTGAATCTAACAATATCCACTCTAACGCACAGCATGATTTACGGCGCCGATTCAGCACTGTCACTCATCTAACTGAATTCACTCGTCAAATACGTCTATAGCTCTTGCCTTAGGTGTTAGAGTTGATGCGTTACTCACAGGATTCAAAAACCTTTGCCACTGTGATCCGCTCAGCACTTCTATATAAACTCAACGTCAGAAATATGTCCCTATGCATAGAAAGTACGCATGAAATTACACGAATGCGTTGCTGTGGTCATGGATGAAGTTCTCGTCGTCCACGACTACAGCAATTCAATCGTGACTATTGCAATGCATTGCAAGAAGAAAAGGAAATCACACCGTCACCTTATGCAGCGACGTCAGGTGCACAATATGAAGCTTTTTTTATTTTATTATTTTTTTTAGGGGCGAGGCTTGTCCATCCGTTTGGCGTCCGTGCGCACGGCACGGCACAGCACAATGCACGCTGCCTTGAAAGTACGTAACAGGGCCCCTAAAAAAGGTTTTACAATTGACTTCAACGTAGACATGGGCTAATTATAAGGTAAGAGATCACTGTTCCCGGCGAAAAGAACCTATCGAGAAGAGCATTGACGAGTTGATCTCTACTGAAATGTGCCTAGATGTAGAGGCTTCTCGGGGAAACCTGTAACAAAGGCACTCATCGAGCACTATATGTCCCAACAAATTACCCATATTAAAATGGCACCTTACCCCCGATAAGATGGCGGGCTCTTGGATTCACTTTCGAGGCATATCCTCCACTTCAGCAATTTTCTAAATCGTCCTTGAATTGCTAGGACGGCTGGAAGGCGAAATGAAAAAAAGTCAGTTTCATCACTAAGGCGAAGCAAAAATGCCATAGCAAGGAATTAGAATGTCACACGAAGAACGACAAGCAGCTCGACACTTGCCGCGCGCCGCTGCAGCACAAAGAAGGACGCTCGAAATGAACGCATAGGTACACACAGGACAAGCGTGAACTAACTGTCACAGTTGTTACCTTTTTTCTGTTTGAGCAGCGCGCTACAAGTGTCCATAATGATGAGGCCGACGCTGTTCGATATTTTTCTTTTAGGAATGACCCCTCTGCCTCTCCTGCCATGCGATGGCGTCTGAGAAAGTGTGCCCGGTGTTGTTTTTTTCATTGTGAGAGCAATTATATGGACACTCTCGGCTGATTTTAGACGCAAAGCAGCTGATGAACGAGGCTTGTCCCCCCCAGAGCCCCTGTGCCGCCGCGGTAGCCAGATGACGATGACGCTGCCATCACGGTACAGCACATGCAAGGTAACCTTATACGCCATGACGATGACGCTGAGGACGATGGAGAACAAGCGTGTTTCAGACTACACATTCTCTTTCTGCCATCATGGCACAGCACATGGAATGTACCCACTATGGCGATCTCACAAAGATCGCCAGCATGAAGAACGAGCAGTCCCGCACCACCGCCATCGCTGTTCTGCAGCAGGAGTTTGCCGCCGACGATGATCACAGTGAGTACGCCGTTTGATCTACGTGCAAATATTCGCTGATGGCCGGCATAGTCCCCGCAATGAGCGTAACGTATACGGCTACCGCTACCCGCAGAAACCGGATCACCTGCCCGAGCTCAACCCGGTGGAGGAACAACATTTGCAGCAAGATCCCTTAACTTTATACTTTACGGACTACAAGGCCGTTATACTCAAGGGGAAACGTTCTCCGGAGCTTAAAGTCATCTATGATGATGAATAAAGAGCAGCTTTACAGAACTCCCATGGCTGCTTCGCATACTACTCAAGGTTCCCTTACGGGGAGATGTGCGCGATTTTTTTTTCTGTCGCCGTCATGTCTCGGATATGTATATGTATTTATATATAAAAAGGCACAAAGAAAAATAAATCAGGAGAAAATTTTTTAAAGTACCTGATCGGGGATTCGAACCCGCGACTCCTCGCTCCGCAGCCCGCTGCGCTAGACAACACAGCCACGTGCCATGCTCGTGCCGGCGTTATAACGGCGAGCTATTTATATGCACCATTCATCGCTTGCAGTACGCAGATCTCGGAGGAGCTTGAGTGTGTTTTCTATCAGACAACGCTCGTACATTTTCTTTCAAATTGAAAACTGCCCTTGATACGCGCACGAAAAAGGGGACCCCTTCTGTGGAGATGCGTAATTTTTTTTTTTTTCAGTACTTGTTGAATATCTTGGGCGTTTGTTGACGGGCAAATGGACGTACTACGCGGTACTTTATGTGTATGCCTGTGCAAACGCCATGCCTATACATCTCGTAGAGTGTCTCGTAGAGCATAGGCTTTCGCCTTCGATCTCCATACCGTTAACAGAGAGGACATGGTGAACATGTAGTTATTGTGCGCGTCCGAAAGTCAACCCGCCAGAGTGGCCTATAATGGTCGTGGGGCTCGACTGCTGATCCGCAGGTCGCGGGATTGAACACCGGCTGCGGCGGCCGCATTTCCGATGGAGGCGAGAAAATGCTTCAGGCCAGCGTACTTGGATCTAAGTGCACGTTAAAGAACCCCAGGTCGCCGACATTTCCGGAGCCTTCCACTACGGCGTCTCTCATAATCATACGGTGGTTTTGGGACGTTAAACCTCAACAATTATTATTATTATTCGTCCGATAGTCTTACTCGCTTTTCGTCTTGCACTGAGTGAGTATGTACTTGTTTACAGTACACACTCGGTGCCGGCCCGTAAGTGTCTAAATCAGACATTTATGCGTCCTCATCACGCCACAGCTGCCGGCAGATGTGTCGCTCGCATGCAACGGGCTTAACTGGGGCCCTTGTTCGGGAAAGGAGGAAATATATACAGGGGCGACAGAGTTGCCAGATGCTACCGAGCTAACAAGCGAATAAGCATCCCAAAAGGAGCCCCGAAAAGGCGGCGCGACTTTCGCGAAGACGCCCATAAAGAGCGGCAACTTAATTTTACCATTCCCCAAAACATTTGATTGAAAATAAACAGTGTTACTCAAATACGAAGGGGAATGGAAAAAATCACTAACTTATACGGCGAAAATATGCGCAACTGACTATGAACGAAAGTAGATATTTACTTTTTAACACTGCCTCCAGACTAGTCTCCATTCGGTTGAATGAACGTTTTCCAGCGCTTGATTAACGTCACTTATTGATTACCCAACTTATGTTTGACCTCAACACTAAACTACTCGAAGTCATCCACAATCGCGCTATTGGTACATTACAAACGTGCCGCTGGTGAACGTTATGGCCACTAAAATATTTATATCTGCTGTAAAATGCAACTAAGACAAAAAAGAACAAAAAAAAAAAAACATGACAACCGGCTGAAAAATTCTAAAAGTGACTCGGCGAGAATAGAAGCGCAAATCTGCTTATTATAAGCGGAGCTAGCAACACTGAGGGGCGAGGGTCGGTATGGTATCTCATGTCTTCCGCGCGCGAATACGTGACTACACGAATTGGTCCGACCTTTATTTTTGTTTTTTTTTGCCACAAAACAATGGTGCCACCGCAGTGGTAGTGTATAGCGGTTACGGCGCTCAGCTGCTGACTCGAAGGTCGCGAGTTCGATTCCGGCCACAGCGGTACCGTTTCGACGGAGGCGACATGCTAGAGGCCCGTGTACTGTGCGATGTTAGGGAACGTTAAAGAACACCAGATGGTCAAAATTTCCGGAGCCCAGCACAGCGGCGTCCCTCTTAATATTTTATCGGGGTTTTGGGACGTGAAACCTCAGACGGTTTCATTATTAAGAACGGGACCACGGCTAACGCCGATGCCACCGCTAGAACCAACTGTAGAGCATGAAATGAAATACACTTCCTCAGTGCTGCTTCGTATAAGCCACACGGCGGCGGTTTTCTACAGGTGGATAGGATTCTGCTTATTTCCCCATCGACACGCGATAGCTAGCGGTCTGAGAGGCGCACGAACCTGGAAATTGTTTCCAGGGAATGCTAAAAAGTAATAAAACTCACTGCATATATGGTAACGTTCCCGACTAAGGCTGCGGAAATTGGAAGCCGGGGGAGTTCATTTAGGAGGGACATAGCTTACCGTCGTTGGGATCAGCCTGTTCTGCGGCACGCTTGCTAGTTGGTTCCGAGGCTCGCAGTTGTTCGCTGCGCTCTGTTGCTGCCTCTGCGCAGCAGACTTGGGTCGACCTCGCCTTCTTTGATGGAGACTCCGTTGGCGTTACGCATCGGCGTTCCTGGTGATCTGGGTTCGGCGACTGCACTGTTGGTACTTTCCCAGCTGTTCGGCAAAAGCAACCAAGAGGCACCGGTGAATAGATGGATGCTATGCCGTTCTCTATATAATGGAGCGGTGACATGGGCGCCTCAGGATCGCCAAAAAACAAAAAAAAAGAAAAAAAAAGGAAGAAAAGCTTCATTTCTTTTAATTTGGCCTATTTCGACATTTTTTCAAAACGACCTTCCTATTACAAAACAACAGATTGACATCTCGACTTTCTGCGCCTTACGGCTGGCTGCACTTATTTCTCCCACCATTTATTTTTGTTCTTCAACCCTACTATTGCGCCGCCAGTCCTAACACCACCTCTTACGTCAAGGGTGTGTTTAGCTTTCTATTTTTGTATTGTTGTATTGAATCCGCCGCCATATTGAGCGCCTCTGGCGGTAGTGGGAGATCGCGAAGCAATGAGGTCGCCCTCTTCAGCCACAGTATACACATAATACATACAATATGTGCATACATAATATGTGTACTTGCGCCAGCGCGCCGCGGCGAAGTTGCACACCCTCTCGACGCGTTAGAGCGAGTTTCATCGCGGAAAGTTCGCGCCGGCTTTATTCTAAAGGACAATCTTTCACATTTAACTTTGTGTAGTTTACAAGCATGGGAAGACAGCTGAAAATCAAAGATAAATGTGACTCGAGGAACGACTGTAGCTTCGGGAATATAACGTTAACTAGTATTAGTCTGCTTGCTTATAACGACTCAACCAGAGAAGTTTCACGTGCACAGAGTAGTTCCGTTTTCCCATCCACTATATCGGGGGGTCTAAAACACGCGGCCCGCGGACACCTCGCTTGTGGCCCGCCGCGCACGGGACGGTCTTCGCCCCGTGTATTTTTTCCCCACTAACTTTGTTCACAAGCTATGTGGACGTGATTGGTCTCATTGTTTTCTTGTGGGATTCCATGCGGTCACCATGTGGCAAAGCATAACCGCGCAACAAAAACTCTATATATTCCATAATTGGCGTCCAGATTACAGTCTGGAGATCAGTATCTATATGTTTCTCGAAACCTTGCATCCAATTCCATTCAAAAACGACCAATGCCTGCTTTCAAATGGAACGTTAGCTGACATATTGTTCAGATAGCGCCTACTACCCCCCCCCCCCGCTCTAAATTTCGTGACTG
>JALIZH010020473.1:0-10844 GCA_030522465.1 Rhipicephalus appendiculatus | reverse complement strand
TAAGGACTGGTAGTAACCGCGAACCGAACTATGAGCGTGAAATAACTAGAAGAATAAGGATGGGGTGGAGCACTTTCCTCAACCATTCTGAAATCACATGTGGTAGTCTACCACTATCCCTCAACAGGAAGGTATATAACAGCTGCATCTTACCGGTACTTACCTACGGAGCAGAAACCAGGAGGCTCACAAAGAGGGTTCAACTTAAACTGAGTACGACGCAGCGAGCAATGGAAAGGAAAATGATAGGTGTAACCTTAAGAGACAGGCAGAGAGCAGTGTGTGTCAGGGAAAAACCGGAGGTTAAGGATATTATAGTTAAAATCAAGAAAACAAATGAACATGGGCCGGGCACGTAGCGCGTAGGCAGTTAACCGTTGGTCGTTAAGGGTAACTGACTGGATTCCAAGAGAAGGCAAACGCGTGAGGGGGGAGACAGAAAATTAGGTGGGTAGATGAGATTAAGAAGTTTGCAGGTATAACGTGGCAGCAGAAAGCACTGGACCGGGTTGTTTGGCGGAACATGGCACAGGCCTTTCCCCTGCAGTGGGCGTAGTCAGGCTAATGATGATGATGACCTCTCAGGAATAAATGTGGTACGTGGTAACTTAGGATGGATAAAAGACGTAGCATAATTCCTATACATTGAGACACATAAAATAAGCTTAACCTTCAAATAACTTAGCCCAGTAACCAATTCATAGCACGGAATTCCTACATGCCTACAATATTTACTATTATTATTCTGTATCAATTTTAAAAATTTTCAGGTATATATCTTTGTACATGTGTATATATGGTAACACAGACTTCTATTACAGTGAACTCTCACTTGAGTGAAGTTCAAAGGACCCAAAGAAGTACTTCACTTAACTGAAAGTTCACTAAACTGAATATTCACTGGAGTACGGCATAGGACTGGGAACAGCAGAAATCAAGTCAAACGCGTGAAATGCAATTTGTTTTGAAAAAAAATATTCAAGGACACTCTGTAAATTCCAAAGTGTGATCGATGAACGCCTGTGCTCATTGAGACGGGGTCGCCCAGAATGGAGCGCGATGCGCGCGTCTCCCTTCTTGCATGATTGGACATGCTGGGAAAAGCGACGCGACGCAAGCAAAGCGCGAGCGCTGTAAGAGTCCGACGTGACCGGCGTCCGTTGGCGCACCCCGACGGCCACCTGGCACCGTGCCAGGACACGGACGGAGGGACGGACGTGAGCATGAGAGATTAAAAGCTTTCACTTAATAATTCTGTAATTTTCGTTTGGAGTGGCGCCCTTAAATTGCAAGAAGCAAAGCTGTCTACGTTTCTGTGCAGTGCCTGTGGCACAGCTTGTTGCTGTGACACGCACTCTCGCAAATTTCTCATATATCCTGCAGCCTTGGCTTGAGGTACGGGATTTGAACCTGCCTCAGCCATTATAACTTTGTCGCACTGTTCTTCTATCGGCTTCGGACGAACACTGGAAACAATTTCCACATCTGAAAGCTTTGCACAAGGTACTGAAGCGCACGTTTCTCGTTTTTGTCTCCCGCACGGCACCTTGCCTCGGTGGTGCTGCATGCACGAGCAATATTGCACCGCCGCCGATGTATGGCGATTTGGGGGGCGGCTCGCTTTGGCTACGTTAGTGCTGCTGAGCGCAAAAATTCATTGAATTGATGTCAAAAATGAGCTCGCGTGCGCAGGTCAAGCTCGTTCAACTGAAGTATTCACTATTCAGAAGTCCGTTTAACTCAAAAGATTTTTGCATAGAATGCATGGAAAAACCACCGGGGATTTTCTAAAAGTTTCTTATCCTGAAATATTCGTTAAGTCGACGTTCATACAAGTCAGAGCTCACTGTATATAGCTTTTATTTTCTAGAGGCCAGCCACACCCCAGGACACAATAAAGTTATTTTCCATTCCGTTCCATTCCTTCGAACCACTTTACTCTTCGCCCGTTTCTAAGACCATTTCTAGCCACACATTGTCAAACACTTGCCTCCACAGAAATTTACTTCTTATTCCGGGTGTTCCTCCCCCTCCCATTTTTTTTCCCGTAGTTGACACGCCACGTAACTTTTAACTCTTTAACTAGCAAGATATGAATCAATGACTTACTAATTATTTCTGTGTTATCAATCGATTTTAGCTAATCCAAAACTGCATCAAACGAAGGTTCAGAAGATTTGAAACGTAATACGCAACATCAACAATTTTGTTGATCTGCCCGATAGGGGGCAGAAAGTCGGTCCACTGAAACTGTTGATCCCAGCGTGACACGATACTGTTTTTGGTGAAAACTGCTCAAAAAAGTTTTTTCTTTCACTTTCTTGGCACACCAGTTGATTGTTCATGTGCTCAAGAAGCAATCCTTAAATAACGATCGGAAGTGTAAGCTCGCGGGGAAAGTGCCACTTCAGGAGCCCCATGCATTTTTTTTCGGGAATTTGTATGTTCGCTATGCGTTTTTTTCTCCTATGTTCTTTCTTTTTACATTCTTGGGATGCTTCCCTTCTTTGAAACATCCGCGTCCACGTGCTTTATTGCCCACAGCCGCCTTTCTTGGCTTTCTTTGAAGGAATGCTGGCGAATTCTACAGAGGAGAGTCTTTAGAGTCCGTTTCAGGAACTGGCTGCATCCATCAAAACATCTGTAATCCTAGTTTACTTGTACGCATTATTGTGCCAGAAGATTTGGAAATAGTTATCATCAAAATGTCTTCAGCCGAGGTAAGAGGAACCAGTGCGATGTCCTTTGTTTCCCCATCTACTCCACAGATTAGAGATGCGTTCATGCCCAAAATAAAAATAACACTAGACTGCTTGCTTCCCACCCCATACATTGTACATGTTGAAGAGTTTATAAATACGGCGCACCAAAATTCACAGAATATCGCTAGACGGCAGCAAATCAGGTACAACGACAACCGCGTCATTTTACCCGCAACTGGCAGATCAACAATTTTGTTGACCACCGTCAGACACCACTAGTAATTGACCAAAGTAAGAAAAGTTTAGAAAATATTAATATTGCTTCCCAAGGCACCCTTCTACACAGAGATAAGATTAACTTGCTTAGATGCGATAAACTGCTTTCCCCGGCGACGCAAATCACCGCAGCACGCACGATTGGACGACGAGGACGAAAACCGCAAGTTTAGTCAAATAAAAAAAGAGCAGGTGCCATCGGTTACCTCATTGTGTCAACTAAACTAAAGAGCTGGAGTCTAATTAAAGTCCCATTTAGCGAGGACGGACTACAGCTCAAATCTGAGTCGTTTTCCTGGCCTTTTTCTGAGGTCAACAGTATTGTTGACCTGTCATTTAAAGGGTTAAAGGTCATTCCCCTTTGCAGGCCACCTACGGCGACAGTCGATGCATGTGTCGTCCAAGGACTTTACTCTGTAAACAGGTGCCCTGCAGACATCCCTCCCGGTACCAGTACTCCTCTAGTATTTAAAAAAGTCACCGCCCGTTTATCTCGATTTGTAATTGCCTTAATCTGGCCCCTCCCCTTCAGAAGGCGGTTCTTCAAGAAATAGAAGGGCGACAACACCTCCTGCAGCCTTTGCGGGAATTGGGCTCAGCGCAACCTCTGCTGGTTTTCCAAATTTATTTCATGCTTCGCTCTTTTCTTCCTCGTGCCTTTGGTGGCTCCCGCTTCACTGTACCGCTCTTTTTTTTCTTACGCTTTCTGCCTTTTCCTTTTTTTAGCTCCCCTTATTTCTGCGATGCAATTCCGGAGCCCTGTTACAAGCTTTCTTCAAAATTGGCAAGGGCCATACTAATCTGATTTATAGGGTTTTTTTTTCTTTCCAGGCGGCAATTGCCAACAGCGACACGTGCCCGCACTGGAGATGCCCTATCACTAACCCCCCTTAAAATTAACATGCCAAAGGTGACAAGGCACCTTTCACAAAGATAGCTCCTCCTATTTGCACGTCAGCCAGCCTGTCTGAGGTACTTTCTCCTGTTCGTTCAACTTATCACACAACGTGTTTGCTAGCACGGCTTCTTGTAGCAATGAAATTACGGCCACCTCATCAGTGTAGTGCACGGTAACAACGCCTGGAGAGGTGATTTCAGCTCCCAGTCATCATGTGTTGATGTAGATTTGTGCAGTAACTTGACTGATAATTGCATCGAAACAGGGTCCTACGCGAAATTGCAACGCTGTTCGCTTAGCCCAATTGGGGATAAGGGTGCATGGGAATAATTTTCGTAATATCGTTTAACTCTTGAATGGTGGGCAGATATTCAGGGACAACATCAGTACTCGACTATTTGGATAGCTGGAAGAAGGGGCAACAATATTGAGAAAGAATATTTTGTGTGTGTGGTGAAGCAAGCTGAAGCAAGCTTTACAGGAACGACCGCAGCTCTATGAAGGCTTCTAAGGCGAATGTGCGGGTGCTGTTCCGCTGCCGCAAATGACGTGCGCACAACCTTTCACAGCACAACATCATAAGCGCTCCTCTTCGCCACCTGTTACTGCGGCTTCATTCCCAAAACTCGGCGATGTAATGGCATGATGCTGCCTTCATGAGTCAGTGGGACGTCTGTGTGCCCCTTTTTTCTAGCAGTGCACTCGTATGATTTTGTTGAAATTTGTTTTGTACTATTTCTTTGTAATTGATATGTATATACCACAGCCGGTTTTTTACCATCGCGTCAAAAGTATAGGCGAACCTACAAAGGGTAAAGGGGAGATGCTACTCGCAAAACGCCAGTTTTTTTTTTCCAAAATTAGATATTTTTTAACGCGAAAGTGTTTTACGCTGAGGTCAACTCCGTATTTCCACTGCCGTATTTCCGTCACGGATATGACGATATCAAACATAAACTAACAGATTGCAAAGAAAAAGCCAGAAGAAAAAGTTTCATCGCCAGGCGTCGAACCTACAACCCCTCGCTACGCAGCGCGTGGCGCGAAACCACGAGGCCACAGAGCGAACGTTTTTCAGTGCGCTAACGGCAAGCTATTTATATTCGCTATGCCCACAGACTGTCGCGCCGCCAAGCGGAATTCAGGGGCGTCCTCTCAAGGATGATCAGTCTCCCTTGTACGGTTGTGCTAGCCTCAGTGTTAACTCATTAGCAGGAAACGAACAATACGACTTTGCATGTTTCCTGTATGAGTGAACAAACCTGGCCCTCCGTTACAGGATAAATCTCATTCGTTCTTGCGAGACGCGAAGTTTTCGTGAAAATACGTGGCAACTTGCGTCTTTAATGACAGCCCACAGCGTACACATATCAGCTTCGCGAGGTTTTCTGTAGCCACTTAGGTTAGTTAAATGTTATCGTCTGACCTTTTCAGTTGAAACTCACATTGGTTTACTTGCACATAGCATTCGTGAGTGCTTTTGTAGTGCATGAATCCCGTAACATTATACGCAGAAAGTCGCTCGGGCTCGCGATTTGCTCTTCTGTAACTGAGCAATCCCTATTTGGGCAGCCAGGCCTGCGCTGCGCCGCTTGTTTTTGTACGTTTGTTGATTGGTGGCAGCACACAGCAACAGATTTGTTTGTTGACCGGTTTCAGAGCACAATGTTCTCCGCGCCCATATAACGAGGTGACGTTGAGTGGTTGGAGTCGTTCAGCAGAGGAAATTCTTTTGATTGTTTTCAGTAGTGATGTTGAAAGAAACCATCTTGACTACGACCATTTGACACTGGACGTAGAAGGCTGTGAAAGCACCGAGAGTGACAGCGACGATGAGCGATCAGCTGCCAACTCACGGGGGGCGAGCTGCACTTCACGTCCCGCCGTGCGTTAATGTTTTTTCACATTCGAAAGTCAATTTGATTGTATTTAATGTATAATATCCTTCAGCGAGATCAAAGTAAAGGCATATTTTTTCTTGTGCATCGCATGTAGCGAAATTATTGTGGATATTATGGAGCGCCACATGCTGCCAACACGCTCGAGCTCGATCAGCGAAGCGAAATGGTTAGAGCGATGAAACGTAGTCACGGCCACATTCCACGCCTCCCTGCTAACTTCTGTAGTTCACCGGTATCTTTCGAACGGCGTTGTTGTTCGACGAATTTTCGCATGATCGAATTGTTCGACGTTGCCAAAAGCATAAGTGTGTACTCTTTTCGATATTCATGTTTCGATCGTGCTGATCGAACCTCCAACATCCGAGTGCAGTGAATTGCGCAAGCCTTGAGTCTCATTAGCATGGCTCTGGCACAAGCACTACTGAATGGGATGTTAAATGCTTGTGTTCCGTTGAAGAAGCAACTTCCTCTTCCTGACTGCGCGAGTAATGACGACGCCGTAATATGTTTGCAAACCATCACCACGTTATACATTTGGTCCCGTGCAGCAGCCATGCCACTACTCGCTAGCGGCCTACTTCTGCGGCAAATCCGTCAGGCAGGCTCGGTACATATACTACCTGGGAGTGCCGTTCAGTTCATACGTCAATTCTAGTTCACACAGTTTTCTGTAGCACGCACAAGATTTCGCAAAGCATCGTTCATGCACGGTAACGGAGCTGAAATATGACCGTTCACGCCGCGGCAAATAATTAGGTGGTGAGCTTCCATGGTTTGGGAAAGTATTTTGGTCTCATACACATTTCAGTCCAGCTCTTGACTTCATCCGGTGAAAGTGGCACGGGCCGTACGTTCGCACGTCCTATCTGTTCCTTGCTAACAAATTGGTTGACCCTTCTCCGGGCGCCATCTTGAAGCTTACAGCGCGCCACCTATAGTTCTTGGGCATTGCGAATACACCATATACCGTTGGTGGTCCTCGGAGCTCCCTGATTTCATCGCGTTTTTGTCATCACTAGCGAGATGGCGCGACTGGCACGAAGGGCTCGATTTAAAGGGGTACTGACACAAACTTTCGCGGCCGAGATAGCCCGCGGGATCGATTCCCGTGAACATGCGTATATCATCTGCAAAATATCAACAGCGAATATAGCTTGGAAGGTATGTTACAGCAATTTTGAAGTTTGAATTTTGAAGGTATTGACACCATCAAAAGGGGACCCCATGGGGACCCCCTTACATCCTTCACGTCCCCACGCTGCAGTCAATAAAACAAGTTATGATAACGTCATAGCCGCCGTTCTTTCGCCGCGTTTGTTCCGGTAGTCTATACTTCTCGGCGTCTCCTCGCGAGTACGTGGCCACGGCGCACGCGTTGAAATTTTAAAGACGATAGTCTTTCTTGGGATACCTAAACGGATAAATTTTGGTCTGTCTGTCTGTCTGCCTGTCTTTCTGTTTGTCGGCACGTCGCACGATTCAGCAGGCTGGCCAAAGTTTGACTGCTTTCTGAACGCCCATCCAACTTGATCAGTCGTTTTTGTGCATACTTGTGAACATTGTCGATCAAAAAGCAAATATTACGCATATCTCAGGCGCTACAACAATACGGAAGTATTAAGTGGTGTGTTCTTTTATAGAAAATACACAGATACTTAATTCTGAAGACCCTAGCGTTTCTTAGGCTGCTCTGAAAATGCGGGCTGCCTTGCAAAAGCGAAGAGCCGTCGTCTATCTCCGAGGTCGCGCGAAGTGCCGCGTGTTTCATCCGACGCGCGATAGCTGGCGCAGTCTGCCCTCGTCGCTGCAAACAAGAGAATCTCTTTTCGTGGTCGCTCTGCGCGCCTTCTCAGCTTTCTACACGCTGCCAAAAACACCGCGCTTGCGGCGAGAAGACGCTTGGTCATGCCAGGACGGAAATGGTCGAGAACAGCATCACAGGTGGCCGCGGATGAGACCGGCAGAAGACTATCGTCTTTCGATGACATTTGCAGCGAAGCACGCAGATACGCGGCCAATTTTTTGTTTGGCGACACTGCTGTCCCGTTTCCTGTTCGAAAGGAGTTCTTGATGTGGACCGTGCGGATGTGAGTCACAGTTCTGTGTGCTGACGTGTCCGAGAGTTGGACAAGCTAGGTGGTGATAGTTGCACCAGGTGCATTGCTTCGCCCTTGTGGCGAAACAATGCACAATAAACGCTCAACTACCTCTGTGAAGACACGTTTCACTTTCGTGTTATACCGATTCCTATCGCAGAGGGATCAGCCACGTTTTTTTTTTGTTTTTTTTTTTACTTGCTTTCACAAATTTGGTTTCTCTACTTGCATGACAAAAAAAATCAAGGGTGTAATTAAACCCTCGAAGTAGCTTCAATTGGCTTTTCAAGGGCACAAGGTGGGTTATTAAAAACTATAAAGAGCGGATTGTCTAGAGTTTCCTGGAAATCGTCACCTGGCTGCTTGCCATTCATTTCGCATGAGGGGATCACCAAAGCCGCATGCTGAAGATAACCATGATTTCGAAGTTCTGACAATGGAGGAGGAGGAATAAACTTTTACAGAAACCAGCAGTTGAGTTGACTGGGCCTAGGCCTCCTACGCCGGGACATCGATGTCTTGCCTCTTCCCCGCCTTGCGGGCTTGCTGGGTAGCCGAAAGTTGGTCGTCGAGGTGAAAGTTGCGCAGGACGGCGTGCCATCTCGACGAGAGGGTCTCGGTGTCAATTGACAGATATTGGGGCTCCCGCATTGCCACAGCATATGCGGGAGCGAGGCTACCTGGGTTTCGCATATCTTACAAGCGTGGTTAGGATAAATGTCTGAGTATATTTTGTGGTATCGATACAGTGACGGGTACGTGTTTGTCTGTAACAGGCGGATGGTGGTTGCCTCTGCTATCTTTAGCTTAGAATGAAGTTTGGGGGAATGTTCTTCTTTCGAGATAAAATGCTTTCGTGATGTCGTTGTAGCTGGTGAGGCGATCGCTTTCCGCGGATACACCTGCGCTGCCTCCGGCACGGTTGACTAGGCCTCGTGCTACGGAGTGTGCAACCTCGTTGAGATTGGTGAGGTGAAGAAATCATTTTAAAAAGCATATCTTTGCTACATATATCAACATTCATTTCTTCGTTTGAAATGCGTTTTTCTCAAGATGCAATTGTGGGCAACTTCATGAGATTGGACATCATGTTTTTGGTGCTTCTGATAGCCAGATCAGAATGAAAATTTTCACACATATTTCTCAACATGTGGTGAGTGCAATTACCTCCTTTAAAACCTGATATCGTTTATATTAATAATGAACATAAAGTAACCTGTTAGTATGGGCTGAACATTTTGAGAGTTCTCACGTTACAATTTTTCCCGGTACATTAAAATGTTTTATACATACTTTCTTATTAGTTATTTGCACTATAGAGTTACTTTGGAGCAATACGAGCCATTAAAGGTTCATGAGCATAAATGTTTAGTGACCGAAAAAGTGGGCCCAAAAAGAGCTATATTTTTCCCATCTCATTCTACAAAACGAAAACTATGACACTTATTATAAACCTTAGTACATGACTGAAATAAGCATAAATACCTATGTAAACAGCAAAAAGTTCATTGCCGTAGGCTATAGATTAAAGAAACTTTTTTTTTTCGAGCAGCAACCACTCTTACAGCAAAAAAAAAAACAAACATGGTTGCTCCCTCCGTCATAGGAATAGGTATAACACGAAAATAAAACCGTGTCGTTACAGAAATAGTGGAATGTTTACTGTACAATAATAGAAGACAGCTTGCACAATCTCCATTGGTGTTTTAACGTGAATGTACTCACGCTGACGCTTGTGGTACATCTCCATCCCGACTACAAGTCCATGATCAATGATCATAGAATAGTGCGGGAGAAGTGTCTTCCTCCTTCTTCATGTGAAACTCTCTAGAGCACGGGCATCTACTCTCCGCGTGTTTCCAACCGGATCATAACCTAGTTTATATTTCCCCAGCCAGTTCATTGAATAACTCGTTCCAACATGCGCAGCTTGTTCCTCCACTTGGTCATTAGGTCACATGCTATGGTAGTGCCCCTCAATAGAGGGTTCTCAACGCCCTACCGAAGAAGAATGGGACTCTCTGCTCAGAAGCTCAGACGTGCGTCAACACAGAGCCGTTCAGAAATGCACGACACGGCGGTGAGGCTCCGCCTGGCCAGAGCCAGATATACACTTCGGGAGAGTTTTGCGATTCTTTCATCTCGCTGCACTCCGAGCCTCGGTCCAGCGCAGCCCAGTTTTCGTTACGCACAACCAGTCTCCCTGCCGGCCGCGGCAGCGCCGCGCGGAGCGGCGGAGGCCACCCACCATCACCTCGGAGCAGCGCGCGTGGGGCTTGTATATTCATCCTGGTATTCATGCGTCAACTTGTTATACCTCAACTGGCTGTTGCGGCACTCTTGTTTGCTGAATTCATAGCTCCGAAGTAGTCCTATCGTTTAAGCTTCAAAAAAAGAAACACGCATGTATCATCCCTGTCTCATAGGGCATCGGTAAAACACGAAAGTAAAGCGTGTCTTCACAGTGGTTGTTGAGCGTTTATGTGCACTGTTTCGCCACAAGGGCAAAGAAATTACTGTTATAGCAACACGTTGTAATGTCACGCGAACAACGGCAAGCAGCTCGAAACTTGCTGCTTACTCCTCAAGCAGAAAGGTCGCACGAAAAGATCATACACAGGACGAGCGCGAACTAAGAACTGTCACAGCTCGACACTTATAGCGTGCTGCTTAAACACGAAGAAGGACGCACGAAACGAGCACACAAGTATACACAGGACGAGTGCGACCTGACAATAATATCTGGGGCTTAACATCCCCAAACCACGATATGATTACGAGAGGCGCCGTAGTGGAGGGCTCCGGAAGTTTCGACCACCTGCGGTTCTTTAACCTACACCTAAATCTGAGTACACGGGTGATCGAGGACTAACAACTGCCACAGTTGCTTCCTTGTGCCTGAGCAGCGCGCTGCGTTCCCAAACGTGGCCGCTGCAGCGAGCGATGTGACCTTCGTGGTCTATGGAACTTC
>JALIZH010020472.1:0-59635 GCA_030522465.1 Rhipicephalus appendiculatus | reverse complement strand
CTAGAGAGCACACTCTATTTAAACGACTGTGTTCGGCGTACTCGTACGCTTCTCGGTTTGTGTGCACGCACCGCACCAACGCCATATAAGCTGATACATGCGTCCGAAGAAAAAAAAGAACCTTATTTGTAAGAAAACAAAAGCGTGAGAGCAGCATTATATCATCCACTGACGGTAAGTAGGGAGAGAAATGACATTGCTAAAGAACGCATGCGCACGTCAACATTGAATAACAACTCCTCTTCACAGCCGGCATGGCGGGCGGCGAGAACCTTAACAGCTGACATTCCTAACGTTGAGTATCAGCTCGAACAGTAGTTAGCGCTATCGTTAATTCTTAAGTTCGGCTATTTTAGTTAATAGCGTTCTTTTTGAGGTTCTATACAAGCATGGGATCGATTGCGTAATAGTACTATGTGGGTTTTGACGACCCAAAATTTCGATATGACTATGAGGGACGCTGGACCAGACCGATTGCGTAAAGCGAAGATAGTTTGTAGAGAATGAATATAAAGAGAGACTGGGAGTTGACTTACGTTAAAGTGGATGTGATCGCTATAAGTTTAACATAAACTTCAACAGTACGTCAGCAGAAAGTCCATTAGCAGCTACACAGACGTGCAAGAGAGCTCTTGGAGACTATATTTATTGGGCGACCCTGAGACATGCGTAGATCGCGAAAGCGAAACATTGCTTTAATCATGTGCTTCACAAAGCAAGTCTTCTGATTTTCAAAGCACCCGTGAATCCTAATCATTTCAAATAAAAATATGCGTACGACAAGTCAATGAATCCTTCCTCATTTGTGACCCACAAGGGAAGAAATGAGTGAGGTTAAAAAAAAACAAAAAAAAAAAAAACACGACAGGCTTCAGAGAAACAGAGCTTCGAGCTTCCTACCTCGTTTAAATGCAAATAGACCCGCGCGACAGTAAGATTGAAATCGTTGCGGGCTTCTCAAATGAATACCGTTCTTGAGGGAGATTACTCTGGCCCGCATTTGGAAGTAGAGTACAGAAAATAAAAACTGTGGACAGAAAGAACAAAGTGGCCGTCTAGATCTGCGTAAGAAAGCAGCCGTATGCAAGTGAGATTAAATGAGGTTGTTTGACGCGTGGCTTGGTATTTGCGCTTGGTTGCTCTGAAATGTGTACATTGTAATCACGGGGCTTGCCACATTCTTCTTGCCTGGCGCCTGTACGGTTTCATGCGTCCTTTAAAATTATGAAAGAGTTTCAACTATTCGAATTGTGATCACCGATCTAGGTTTCTCAAGTAGCACCTACATCAAACATTTAATATTCGAATTTTTCTGAGTAAACACGTATGTGTAACGATGTTTGCTTTGTTAAATAAAAAAAATAATCTCAGGAATGCGCATCTTCAAGCCATACTCATCCAAGCAAGGTAGGGATTTTAGTTAAATTCGGTTGTATGGGGCGAAAGCGACTGCGACTATACCGCGCCAAAGAGCCTCAACCTCATCTGAACCTCAATTTTGTTTGTCACTGCACACTGTGTACGCGAATAAATCCACTGATTTTAGAGCAGTGGCATTTTTTACAGCAATCTGTCGCTGAAGTTGGATGGCGTGCGGGTGTGCGTGTGCGGGTGTGCGTGCGGGTGTGCGTGCGGGTGTGTGCGCGTGCGTGCGTGCGTGTGCGTGTGTGTGGGGGGGGGGGGGCGTGCGTGCGTGTGTGTGTGCGTGGGCAAATGCGCGTGCTTGCGTGTATGTATGCGTGTGTCTACACGCATAAGCACACGCACAAACATGGATACAGGCGCTGAAAATGAAAGTGTAATGAACTGGACGTACGTATAATGCACGCCGTGTATAGTAATAAATTAGTAGATATAATTTTACAATATCAGCAAGGAGTAGGCAATGACGTACGTGATTGTGTATCTCGTAACCTACATCAGTTTGCTATCAAAATTCATGCCAACAGCTGCAGTCACATTGCGTGGTGGAAGTTTAGGAAGTTATAAAAATTATAACATACAAGTTTATTCTTTAAAACTTTTAAAGCTAAAGTTATATGACTAATAAACTTATAAGCCATATTGACTGATGAACTATGAACCAATAGAGCCTATGCGCTAGCGTCCTCCCATTGCCGTATTGTCTGATGTTAGTTTCAACGCGGCCGGGTGGCAAATTAATGAGACCATGCTTTCGCAGATTTTCTCCTCGAGTCCGTGAGCAGCGGTTTGCCTCGCTACGTGTCAAGTAGAATACAGTAGATCCTTGTAACCGTGGCACATGCCCTGAATGGAAGGTTGTCTGTTTGGCACATACTCAATGTGGGGGGATAGGCCAGGACTTCATATCCAAACGTTTCGATGATAACTTGAAGAAGGCTTGCTAATCGCAAAATAAAAATTATATTATTGAATAAAAGTTAGAAAGAAAAAAGAAAGGAAATAACAGGTAAAATATCAACGAAATTCTGCAATTTCGAGCTCAACAGACAGCTGTATTAGTCTGACCAGAACAATGTTTAAAGAATGTGTTAGAATTTAACACATTTTTAATTACCTTATGAATTTTTATTCAAGTAAAAATGAAAATAGGATGCGTTTAGTAGCTTGAAGAAAATTTTACACCGCATCAAAGACATTCCTGCAGGAATATCCCAAAACGGAGGCAACGTAGTGTTCTACGATTTCTGCAGTTAAGCTTAAACTTACCTTGCAAAACGGAATAAGTAGAAGTTCTTTTTATAAGTAATGAATATCTACGACATGACAAAAAGTATTCTTCAATACTTCCTATTTCGTCGCAGAAAGAACAGAGGAGCGATATCGCAAGACCAGCCTTGCATACATATAATATTAAATAGGGAAACCGCCTCGAAATCGGGTTATCATAACTTCGGATTGTCTACATAGACTCCAGTGATGTTTCCATGGAAATTTTAAGTGCTAATATTCCGGATGCCTCCGTTTAGCCGCCAGTCATCTTCATTTTCGAACCGGCGGTACTTTGTCATGGTGATATCGCCGACAAGTAAACCCGTTCGAATCATCATTTTGAAGCACATCGACCGTCAATAATCCTCACTCGTTCACTCTCACTGTTTCCAATATTTCAGTGTTTTCAGAGAACAAAGATCCCGGGCCCTGCGGGTCCACAAATTAGTGTCTTGGAGGAGGGAGCGGAAAAAATAAATACGACTTACTTTAGCTTCGAATTTCGAACGGTAAACACAAAGCAAGTCCCCACTTTCTTTTTACATTTATTGTACTGCACTCGCAGATTGAAACGTGACATCGTATCTGTTTAGTATAACGACCAGGACTGCTGTGAGCAATCGCTCGTGATAACTACACCGTTTAGCTGCGAATCTGGCCGGTAAGGGTATTGCTGGCTTTGATGCAAATCTTCAAGTCGAAACTGCGCCTACACGAAACCATCTGTGGACTCTGGAAACTAAAGTACATGGTCTACTTGGCCCTGAATTTTCGTGTTTTAATCCGTGAGTACTTTCCTCACTGTCGCCCCGTGAGCGTAGCTGATTACTTCCAACCGGGTCCGCTTTGCGGTTGTTTTAAGTTTATCACCGCAAGCTGCAGCTAAATCGCTCGTGTTGCTCCTTTCTTCTTCTGTCCATGTGTTTGCGCAGGTTTTCTTTCAGCCATGAGCTATATACAACCAGCACAACTTGCAGTGTTAATACAGTTCAGTGTACCACCTGAAGAAGGTAGGGTACATGCATCTAATGGATGCCCTGATCCGCGTTAATGAATCAACCCACTCGACGCGTAACATCCTGGTGGTCGTGACGGCAGCCGCATTGAGCTCGGCTGCATATGCGCGTCCACGCGAGATACTTAATCAAGTCATTCGAAGAGAGGGAGACAAAGCAAGGAAACTACGCGCTCTCTCGAAGGTTGATGGCTTACGTGACGACGACTGTATGCCATCGCGGTTCTCCCAAGTTGCACACTAATCACTGTTCGCTCTCCCCTAGCTTCCCTCTCTTCTCATTGGCGAATGAATAGATACGTCATAAGATTCTCACTTATTCAACTGCCGCGCGTCGGTGCTTGATATACTCTAGTCAACTCGCTGAGGCATTGCCCTGTGTACAGCAGAGTACGCCAAATGTGTGATTTCGTGACTGTGAGGCTGTCACTACCTCTTTACTACTCCCGCTCTCCTTAACTATCTCTCTCTTTGCACCTCTAACTTTCAAACATCCGCATCCCTTTCCCCAGTATTTGGTAGCATACCTGTTTTTTCAGCACTGGTTAACACCCTTGCCTTGCCTCTCTCTCCCTCCTGTTTCTTCCTTCCTTAGAAATGCGAAGTTTAGAGAGTTCATTGGAGTGTGAAAGTTGCTGGAGTGAAAGTCCAACTGTATGAACACACAAGAGGAGTCTTTCTTTACAGAACCGTATCGTTAAGGGTGACCCAAATACTACGTGCGACTCTTGCTGGTCCGGGTAAAATAGAATGAACATGTCTTGAGCTTTTATTTCCTGTTGTGACATCCATCCTTGCCCTTCTCCGTAAAGAGTTATAGACCGGTAGGACTGAAGACCATTCCCAGAAGCCATTATCTTCCTAGCATGGAAGCACGTGTCGGCAGTGCGGAAAAGCTACGAATGGGTAGCTTTTTTTCAATAGTTGAAAACGAGTCGTTTAAAGTCAAGTTACTGCCGTTTATAGATTTAACTTAGAACGTTGCTCGAGTTGAACAACTTCCTCCCCTGCAGCATGTTGAACACATCAGAGCCCCGCCACTACTGAAGAGACTAGACTTCTGAAAAACGTTGGTTCACTGTCAACGAATCACTGTGACTATTTCTGTACATACGCGGCGCTGCCATCAAACATCGTGCATCGTGATCATCACGCCTGAAGGAGACAATGCACTCGCTTTCATGCAGATTGCCGACGCTTCGCAGACGCTAAATAAGCTCTAAAAAAAGTGGATTTACATTTTTTAGTATTTGCTGGATTTTTCTGTCGTAAAACTGGTAAACCTGGCGTTTTACTGTTGTAGACGCTGTCTCGGCTGTTTACATAGCATATTTAAATTCCTCGGCATCATCGCAGTGCGTGATCAAATCGCTGAGTGCTCAATATATTCGATGATTCTATCATACGGATTAACGCACACTTACGAAAACGTGTTTACAATAGGATCTAAGCGAGGCTGGTTGCGTGATGTTAATGTTCCGAAGCGCGCTCCCCATTTACTCGATCGTGAAAATCCCCGCTCTGTTTGCACGGGCAACTGGCCAGACTGAGCAAGTTTTCCCAAAGGCCTTTTATTGTTTTAGAGTTACCCGACAGCCACTCAAAAAAAAAAATGTTTGTCGTCGATTTTCTATTATGGTTGTAAAGAATATTTCGCGAACAAGCAAATACGAGTTGCTCTTGGGAATATTGATCTCTCGGAGCACGCCTTACTTAAATCCGATTAGAAACACAGACACAACTACCCCCCACCCCTCCCACATCCCTCTCTCCACGCACACAAACACACTTCATCATGTCTGAAGTGCTATTGCGCATACGCAACGATTAACAATCTTCTTCTTATTGCCATGGACCCAATTTTATCGTGCAGTTGCAGAGCCCTCAATCCTAGGCGGCGCACTTCGGCAGATCAACAAAAGGCTCATGCTGCGCATGCAATCATTCGTTGAACACGTAACGAACGGCCAGTACACCTCTCCGAGAGTTGATTTCGCAACTGCGTGTAAGAAAGTGGGGCGTGATGTCTTGATTTCAATCATTTTTCCTTCTGTGTGGCACCAGTGGCATTGGTAACGCCATACAAGGCTGTTAAGAATCTGAAAATTTGTGCATTTGTGAATATTTATGCATTAAGAATATTTGTGCAACCCGTTGTCGCCCTACAGGACCCACGCTTGACGAGGCAGTTCCTACTGCGACTGCTCACAAAATAACGCATATATAACCTAAATCGTAAGAGGAAAGGAACTCATAGCCAGCATGCGTGCTGCGCAAAAACAGAAATCAAATGGTGGAGCTGCTTTGTCATACTGGAAGCACATAGGTAGATACACTCAGCAGAAAAGCAGGCGTACATACAACATTAAAAAATGAAACAGGTAACATCAGGTTAATCCTTCATAGAAGAAAACCATTCAAGACACTCTGTCTCAATCTTCTGTTTTTGTTTTTTCCGGGCCTCCAAGTGAAGATATCCAAAATATCAGACAACCTTCGTTTCGTACAGTGAAGTTTTGGTGTACAAGCGAGAAAAGAAGATGATGGTTTTCCATTTCCAATCGGCTATGCGTCTCTAGGTTCCATATAGTTCTGTGAAGGAGTTCACACTTCAAACTCATATATATTTCATCTGCTCCTCCTGAGGAAGGCGGCATGGAAAATCGGCACTCGTGAGCTCCGCGCTCATATCCACCGAAAGTGAGTCGTCCCCCCCTTTATTCAACGAGCTCTCTGTTTGCCGGATTGGGCGTCTCCTCGAATCGATTCTGTCGAAATATGGGAAACGAATATCTTTCAGAAGCCTTGCCTGGCCCCGGTTCCGTTTCAGTCAAGATTAAAAAAGGCTATTGTGAATTGTTTTTCGCGTGAAGAATTCTGAATTGCCACTTTTGGGAGTGTTGGTAAACTGAATTTGAAAACATATTCAATAGGTTGATGTTTCCTAGAAATAAAGTTGTCGAATTTAGCGCATTGTGGTGTCGTCTCTCTTACCGCCTTGTCGGCCAGCGCTGAACATGTTTGAAAATATTGAAGTTTGTTTTTCTCGACGAAGCAGTATTGAGTCTACGAGGGCGAAGTAAAGCTTTCATGCTGCGCTTCTTGTACTACTTCTCAAAATATTTGCATTGGTCCCCCCGAAAAAGAGGTTATTATTACCGGGTCGCATCCCGACCAATCTGATAGTTCTGAGCTCAGTGGCTGCGGCACTGTGTTGCTGAACTCGATGTCGTGGATTCAATCTAGATACCGGTGGTTGAATTCCGATGGGAGCGCCATGCAAACAGCCGGGCATCGAGTGAGTGTTAAGCAAACCGAGGTGGCGAAAACTTAAACTCATATTCCCGGCTATTGCGCGCCTCGTGAACACGGAGTATCGCTGGGATCGACGCTTCGATCAGTGGTCTTTTCTTTTTCTTTAAAAGATTGGGATTGTTTAGACAGCTTGTCGAAATGTTGCCTCCAGCGAAACTTTGCTTTCAAGATTTTTTCGTTTCTTCAAGCTTCCATCTCCCCTGAACTTCTGCCTTCATTGGGTGCGTCGTAGTGGTATGATTGTCTTGGACCTTAAAGTCCCAGCACCTATAATTCCAATTAAAGTGCTCACACTGTCGTATAACATTAACCTTGTTGATTGTTCACGAGTGACAGACGCATCGCTGCGAACGGCGAAGGGAACGTGTTGCGAAGACAAGTGAAATAGCTCGTGACGTAAATAGCATTCTCTTAAAGAGCTCTCGCATAGACACTGGGGCCCGGAGGCAGCGTGGCAAATAGGTTTGTCTGTTTTCATGGATAATTCACATGGGAGCAAACCAACAGAGATCAATAGTGATCGCTGAGCCTTTGCAGGATGTGCGGAAGGATGGAGGTTCATGACAACAGGGCTACTTAAATGATTCGTAGTAAACAAAAGTCATTACCGGTTGCAAGCTCTCAAGGTATCATTACCGTTAAAAGCGGGATGCTGTTTACGTTCGGTAATACAAAGAACGGCGGCACAAGGGAGAGTACTCAACCGTACGAATTAATAATAATAAAGAATAGGTTTCAAGAGTACATGACTTCGGACAGTAGGGAGAATGACCATTCATAGAGGAATGACAACTACCGTAAACATCCAGCGTTCCCGCTTCTGTGATTGCGACAGGAAAAATACGTCTCATGAAAGTAGAAACATGTGCAAAGAAGTTGTAGGTTATCGACAGAGGAAAAAAAAGATGCACTGACTCGAAGGTTAAGCTTGCATCCTCCTTACTACAGTGTAAATGCGGGAGTTTTACAAAATGTCATACCGAGCATTTGAAACCGCTGATGTCTAGCGTTTCAATTTTCTTGTTTAACAACGACATATTACGTAGTTCGTTTTCGTGTATCTCTTGCAATCACGTTGCCGCCTTTTTCCTGCAGCACCATCGGCAATCACCATCATCTCTAGCCTATTGAGGTGCCTCCACCCTTGCAGGATGAAGACATCTCCCAATGAGCTCGAATTTACGCTGTCTTACCCAAGCTGATTTCACCTTAAGTCTAGAAACCTCCCCATTTCATCATCCCGCCTAACTCCCTGGAATCCTCGGCAACGTTTGTATGCTAAGATACAAATGCTACACAAACACAATACTACAAGAAACATGTAACCAAGAGTACCTGCTGTACTGGAAGAATATTATCATTGAGAGCAAGAATTTTATGTAATTTTGTTTACCTGGTGCGCACGCTATGTCACTTTGTTAGGGTGGACAACTGAGCGTGCTGTTTTAGCATGATCCAAGATAAACGTCGTGAAGAAGGCGATGTACATGGGGAGAGACGCCGATGCACGCCAAACAGAAACAGGGCGCACTGCGTGTGTGTCTGTGTGTCTCTCTCTCTTTGTCCGTCGTCGTCGTCACGCCCTTTACCTAGGACAGTTTCTTTCTTGTGTTGCTCACGCTTTCCCCTTTTTTTTAAGAGTACAGTATCCAACTGGGCGCTACCTCACTAAATCTTCCTCCACTTTGGCCTTTATCTTCCAACTTAGTGCATCGCCGTCCCATTTCTTACGAAGCTCTTGAAACTTAACTGCGCAAAGAGCAACCGCATCGAAGTTAGATGCTGCTGTTAGAAGCTGTCGCCAGCGATTATGAGCCCGAAAACAAAGAAAAGTCAACACACGTAAATAGCGAGTACAACGAGACAATGCGCAAGGAGGAAAAAGAAAGGCATCAGAAGTAAACATCGCTAAATGAAAGCAGGAGTGCTGAAAGCGCCGGACGAAAATGGGGACGGAAGGATTCGCGAACGTAAGGGGATGAGGATGCTTAGAACGGAGGGAAGCTGACGACTTCCGCTATTAGAAGTCGCCGTTAATTGCCTCACTGGTGGCAGCAGCGGAAAAGTACGTCACTACTCCTCAGCCTCTCTCTTTCGTCTGAAGACGCACACACCGGCCACACGCAACGGCTGCGTCTTCAACTCAACAAGTAGCGAAAAACCGAGGTGAAGGGAAAGAATTTTAGCATTGCCATTTTTTGGGCGCGTTGGTAAACAGAACTTGAAAACATATTCAGCGCCAGCAAACAAGGACATCAGAACAGTGTGCTATAGCACAGTGGCGCCTCTCTCATGTCCTTGTTTGCTGGCGCTGAATATGTTTTCAAGAAGGGAAACATGGCTAAAAACCAGACCATTGAATTTTCAACCCGGAGAGAAATCATGGGGATCAAAAAGCATTTCTTTTTCTCCGTGAAACTTCGGAGCTCCTTTGTAAGCCGATGGATCATAAGCCGCTACGACATCCCGGACGGATTTCTTTGCCGCTGAAACAAACATTGAGTCAGCCGCCCTTGTCAGGCATCGCGCATCTGCCTCGAAAATGAGGAGTGCGCACTGGGCGCAATAGTCTAGAAGGACAGCGATCTGTCGTTTTGGTTTACGCGAAGGGTGAGGCATTAAAAGCGTTTACAAGCTTTCTAGCATTGCAGTGACTTCGAGCTGTCGCGCTTGCTTTCGCCAAGTGCACAATAACGTGCCTGTTTACAAGCTATTTTTGCACAACTCGCAGTCATTATTGCTTCAGCGCAAATGATTTTTCCTGCCCGCGCGCTTGTCTATTATCTAATGGTTTTTTGTGAAAAAATCTCAGTCTTACTTTTCCAACTATTTTTCCTCCGCCAGCGTGGGGTGGCAAACAAAAAGGATTTCAGCCGGTTCGCCTCCCTGACTTCACTACTTTTTTCTATCTCCACCTCATAACCACCGAAAACCGCAAAACTATGGTACCACCACTACGCGCCTCAACAGAACCGGTAGCAACGACTTCAAAGCCAGTACCACCCGTGCAGGAACGTTGCACAATATCGGTAGTGCCAGCGTCTAGTGGAACCTGCATCCCATGTTAGCACTACCCATATCATTCGTACCACCACGCAATGGCCTCAGTATCTTGGTATCACTGGTATTAATAACAGCGGTAGCACACGATACCAATTACAAATAATAAAATAGGCTTACGGCGATGTCTTTAGATTACCATGAAGCGCGATTTCTCATCTTGAGTAGGCCACTGTAAAGCGTGCTCTGGCTGCATTGCAGTGCTGCTGACGAGGAAGCCTACTTCCAGGTGATTCTTTATATTCATTGTCATATTGTCTGATGTGCAGTACTATGGTGATCTAAGATATATATATATATATATATATATATATATATATATATATATATATATATTGCAAGCCAGCAGCACCGTTGTGGTCTCAACGACGTTTATTCGACAGAGTCGCCTAACCAACCCTTCGAACGAAGAAGACGCTCACAGTGATGATGATTATATACAGGTGACGAAGATGAAGGACAAATGCTGTGAATATTGTGCTTACACTAATTTCCCCCTCGCGCGGAAGCGGCCAACCCGGCCGCTGTTTACGGCGATGCTGTACGTCGCACGAATGGTTTTAAGCGTGACACGTGAACAACCTCCGTGCCGCGGGAACGGCCATCGGAAGGCATGATAACGGGAATTACCCGATAGTTCACAGGAGACGTCTGGTTGACAATAGCGTAGGGGCCGATAAAACGGGATTGAAACTTGTCACACTGGCCAGGAATTCGCGTTGGGGTCCACAGCAGTACTTCGTCTCCAGGATTGAAGTGAACGACGCGGTGAACGTCATCGTAGCGAGTCTTGCGCTCTTGTTGACTTGCCTCTGTATTGAGGCGGGCGCGGTGGCGACAAGCGGCCAGGCGAGAGATGAGGTGCTCACTTGATGACGCCGACGAGGCCACAGGGACATCAAAGAAGGAGACGTCGAGCGGAGATGTCGGTTGACGGCCATAGACGAGAAAGAATGGGGAGTAACCCGTGGTGCGCTGCGTAGCGGTATTATACGCAAAGGTCACAAATGGCAGGATGGTATCCCAGTTGGTGTGGTCGGCGTTGATATACATGGAGATCATGTCGGACAGAGTTCGATGAAAGCGCTCTGTGAGGCCGTTAGTCTGGGGGGTGGTAGCTGGAAGTCGTCTTATGGATGGTGTGACAAGCGTGGAGAACGTCTTCGAGTAGTTTCGAGAGAAACGCCTTGCCGCGGTCACTCAAAAGGACGCGCGGCGCGCCATGTCGCAAAAAGATTGCCTCCAGGAAGAAAGTGGCAATGTCCTCCGCTGATCCTGAAGGGAGTGCAGCTGTCTCGGCGTACCTTGTCAAGTGGTCAACTGCGGTGACAATCCATCGCTTGCCGCTAGCTGATATTGGCAGTGGTCCGTAGAGGTCAATCCCAATGACTTCAAATGGAGCGTCAGGACACGGAAGAGGTTGTAGGAGTCCGGCTGGGGATGAAGTGGGTCGCTTGCGGCGTTGGCAGGGCTGGCATGACGCAACATATCGCGCTACGCAGGTGGAAAGTCCAGGCCAGGCGAAACGACTGCGGATGCGTTCATAGGTTTTCTGAAAACCGAGGTGACCAGCCTTGGGGTCATCGTGAAATGCTTCTAAAATCTGTGGTCTTAGAGAACGAGGAACGACGGGAACCCAGCGCTGTCCTTCGGGGTGGAATACAAAGCGGTACAGGATTGAGTTTTCAATCTTGAAGTTCTGCAACTGTCGACGGGCGCGGGCGTTAGGAGGACGAGACAAGCCGTTAAGGCGTTGTAATATAGAGTGGCAGTAAGCGTCGCTGCGTTGGTGAGACGCAAACGACTCGTTGCGGAAGGAAGGAAGCACATTGAGAGCGGCGAGCGAATGTACTGACGAAGACGCGTTGACGGGGTCGCTCGCGGATGACGACAGGCCAGGTGTGTTTGAGGAGGAAGGTAATGGGCAACGGCTAAGGGCATCTGCGTCGTTGTGTTTCTTGCCGGATTTGTACGTAACGTCGAAGTCGTATTCTTGAAGACGAAGTATCCAGCGACCAAGACGTCCAGACAAATTCTTCAACGTCGACAACCAGCACAAAGCGTGGTGGTCAGTCACGACAGTGAAGTGGCGGCCGTGGAGGTAAGGTCGAAATTTCTGAATGGCCCAGACAACAGCGAGACACTCCTGCTCGGTGATGGTGTAGTTTTTCTCGGCTGTTGTGAGGGTACGACTTGCGTATGCGATCACGCGTTCGGCAGACCGCTCATGTCGCTGCAAAAGTACAGCGCCGAGTCCATGCCCGCTGGCGTCAGTATGAAGGAGAGTGGGTGCGGTGTCATCGAAATGACAAAGCACTGGTTCAGACGTGAGGGCACGTTTCAAGGTGTCAAAAGCGATTTGGCACTCGTCCGTCCATACGTATGACGTTCCCGAAGATAGAAGTTGATGAAGCGGTGCAGCAATGGTGGCGAAGTCTCGTATAAAGCGCCGAAAGTACGAGGCGAGGCCAAGAAAGCTGCGCAGCTCTTTGGAGCGCTGAGGCGTCGGGAAGCGAAGAACGGCGGTAATCTTGTCGGGATCAGGCCGAATGCCATCTTTGCTCACTAGATGTCCCAGTACTTTTATACTTTTGCTTGCAAAGTGGCACTTTTTGGTATTCAGCTGGAGACCAGCAGCTGCGAGACACGTCAGAACTTCGTCTAGTCGCTGCAAGTGTTGTTCGAATGTTGAAGAAAATATGACTATGTCGTCAAGATAACATAAGCATGTCTTCCACTTAAGGCCTCGCAGTACAGTGTCCATCATTCGTTCAAAGGTTGCTGGCGCATTGCAGAGGCCAAAAGGCATGACGTTAAATTCGTAAAGCCCGTCGGGTGTGGCAAAGGCAGTTTTTTCCTTGTCGTCCTCGTGCATCGGAATTTGCCAGTAACCCGAGCGCAGGTCAAGGCTGGAAAAATATTCCGTTCCTTGTAAGGAATCTTAGGCATCATCAATGCGGGGCAAGGGATATACGTCTTTTCTGGTAATTTTGTTCAATGCACGGTAGTCAACGCAGAATCGCACAGAGCCGTCTTTCTTGCGCACGAGAACGACAAGGGCTTGCGGAGGGGCGGATGATGTTCTGCTTCAGCATATCAGCAACGTGCTTGTCGATGATCTCGCGTTCGCTAGAAGAGACACGGTATGGTCGGCGGCGGACGATAGAAGTTCCGTCGGTGTGTATACGATGAGCTGCCGCTGAAGTCTGCCCTAGAACAGGGGAATGTACGTCGAACGAAGATTTATGCTTCGACAACAATTCCAGTAGTTCGTCGGCTTGCGGTGGAGTGAGATCCGTGCTGATTGCATTGACGAGAGCCGTAGTAGTTGGAGCATCTGTAGGTGAGCGTGATTGCACCGCACTTGTATTCGTAGTCACTACAGAGACAGGTTGTGTGTCCACACCACAAACTACAGCAGTGCCTTTTGGAAGCAGGATCGGCTCATTGGTGACATTGAGTACAGCGAGAAAGGCGGTGCCGTTGGTGAAGCGAACGAGACTCGAGGCTAGAGCAATCCCTCTGGATATACAACGGGCTGATGGAGTGACTAGGACGTCACCATGCTCAATGAAGTCTGAGACAACCGTAATAACGTGCTCGTGGCCAGGTGGCACCA
This sequence comes from Rhipicephalus appendiculatus, assembly GCA_030522465.1. Lineage (NCBI taxonomy): Eukaryota > Metazoa > Arthropoda > Arachnida > Ixodida > Ixodidae > Rhipicephalus > Rhipicephalus appendiculatus. The sequence continues at coordinate 45,932 of JALIZH010020472.1, read as the reverse complement.
GAAAATCGTTGACGGTTCGTAGGCGGTGACGCGACGAATACTTCAGGCCGATGTTATCAGTCTCTCGCATATGTACGAGTCGTTGTCGACAAGAGATGGAAGCGGCAGCGTCAGAAAGAAAGTCCCATCGTAAAATAAGCATATATGCGCAGGAAGGCAACACGGCGAACTGAATATGGTGCCGGATCCCATCAATGAGAACTCTAACGGTGCACTGTGCTGATGGCCGTATCTCCAAGTCGTTTGCGCTACGTAAGGGAGTGCCATTGTAAGGTGTGGTAACCTTACGTAGACGAGAACATAAATCCGCACGAATAATAGAAATAGCAGCCCCCGTGTCCACCAATGCTTGAATAGGCACCCCTTCAGCATCCACTAATAACAAATTTGCCGGGCCCTCTGGAGGTGTTGGTATTTGTCCGAGCGATGCAGCTTTCCCTCCAAAAACTGCACCAGCTAGTTTTCCGAGCCGTAGTCAGAGATAGGGGCGGCCGGTCGTAGAGGCGATGTTGAGCGTCGCAGAGGGGAAGGGGACCGGCGGCGTCCCGAATGGTAGGTGCGAGGTGCGTCGGGTGGACAAGACGGGGAGAGAGAACGTGCTGGAGGTCGGCGCGGATACTGGCTAGGAGAGGGCGTCGAATCCCTTTCGTAAGCGTCGTAGCAGCGGCGTTCGTCCTGCTGGCGTTTGCGGCAAAATCGTGAAATATGGCCCCGAATGCCACAATAGTAACATATAGGGCGAGACGGGCGCCAGGGGCCGTAAAACGCAGGAGGAGCTGGGACAGGCGAACGTGGTGCAAAGGCTGCTAAGGCGGGCTGAGCAGGAGCAGGATGCGCATGCTGAACCAAGGCAGGTGGCATGGCAGCGATTTGCGCATACGTCGCGGGCGGCGTTGGGGGGCGTCGGAGTGTCGGATGCGAGAGCGCAAGCCATGGATGACAGCTCCTCCTTGATGATGTCGCGCAGTCCTGCAGACGAGGACTGAGGCCGAGGGGCGGACGCACATGACAGCCCTTGCGCTTGAAGCTCCTCGCGAATCAGAGTGCGAATCAGCGTACGCAAATCCGCATCCGAGGAAGGCCGGACGTCACAGGCGTCTGGGTGCAGTCGGATGGCTTGTAGTGCATCAAGATGCTGGCACGTGGTGATGACGTCCTCGACGGTGGTGGGGTTTTTGACAGCCAGAGCATTGAACGCGACCTGGCCTATCCCTTTAAGGATGTGTCGAACGCGATCAGCTTCCGTCATCGCCGAGTCCACGCGGCGGCAGAGGGCAAGGACGTCTTCGATGTACGAAGTGTACGTCTCCCCTGGGTGTTGGGCGCGCCCGTCCAGCTTTCGTTTCGACACTTCAGAGTGGATGTTTGGTGTCCCGAAAATTCGCCGGATCTGGTGAGCAAAGGTAGGCCAATCAGCAAAGCTGGTCTCGTGGTTAAAATACCACGTTTTTGCGACGTCGGACAGATAGAAGGCGACGTGACGAAGTTTTTGAGGTTCGTCCCATTGGTTATACACACTTGTCATGTCGTACTCCTTCAGCCATACTTCAACATCGTCGCGTGGAAGACCGGTGAAGATGGGTGGGTCCCGCTGGCGAGCGGTGACGGTCCACGCGGGGGGCGAGTGGCTGGGCGGAGATGCTGGATGGTCCGGGCAGCGTTTCTTGGGCCATGACAGCGGATAGGCGCAGCAAGCGGCGACCCGAACGAAGCTCCAGGGGAACTCGACGTCGTAGAGGACTTGGGGATCGAAAGCAGCCTCCACCACTCTGCAAGACAGCAGCACCGTTGTGGTCTCAACGACGTTTATTCGACAGAGTCGCCTAACCAACCCTTCGAACGAAGAAGACGCTCACAGTGATGATGATTATATACAGGTGACGAAGATGAAGGACAAATGCTGTGAATATTGTGCTTACAATATATATATATATATATATATATATATATATATATATATATATATATATATATATATATATATATATATATATATATATATATATATATATATATATATATATATATATATATATATATATATATATATATATATATATATGTATATATATATACACGTTGATTATGAAGAGTCTGGCTTCGGTTGCCGTAGAACAAAATAGGAAAAATATATGTACGCTTCTAAAAAACTGTTTATTGGTGACGTTTCGATCGGAGACCGATCTTCATCAAGACCTTGATCTTGATGAAGATCGGTCTCCGATCGAAACGTCACCAATAAACAGTTTTTTAGAAGCGTACATATATTTTTCCTATATATCACACAAGTGTCTTCTGTGGATTCAGTGATTACTAAAAATTGGCATGAGGGGACGAACGTACGAAAACATTTATTAGTTCCAGCGTTTTGGCCGGGGACGGGCCTTCGACAGGGAACAAATACAATGCACACGTGAAATGTGCTGCTTATATATATAGGGGGCCCCCAAACACGTGCCTAACCAGTGTATCATCACACATATATCAGAGAAATCAATATGGACAATAGCGCGATGTGATATTAACAGGACTATACGACAATAATGATGATGTGCGGCGAAGTCTGCGCAGTAATAAAGGTAATTTTCACACAGTCACGCAAAGGAACAACGTGATAAAATGGGCGATTAGGTACAGCGAAGACATTTATCATCAATGCCTTAAAAGAACTCGAACAAACAAGAAACGTCAGTAAATAGCAAACAACAATGCGCTAAAAACTAACAAGAAACAATTTTCTGGATTCTATACTAAACATGCTTGTTGAAAATTGAACGTTTCATCAGTGAGATTTCTCGCATCAAACCAACGGTTCTGTTAAACGTTGCCACTCATTACCTACACTTAAGGGCACCAAGAACACGTCGGTTTGATGTAACAGTTTTCGAACATAGCGATTCTGATAGTAATACCTGGAGAAAATCTTGGCGCTGCTAGTTAGCCTTGTTTTCTAATGGGATGCTCGAATATTCTAACGAGAACACTCCGGTGCATGATGATTGCCTTGGATGTGGCTGCGCAGAAAATGGGGACCTTTCAGGCCAGATGATAATTTACAAATCATCGCATGAACTTCTCGTATAAAAGTCATAAATCACTCGTGAATGTATATTCACAAAAGTGAAGGCACCCGAGTAATTCATTTGCAGTTAGGTTACATCCAGCTGCATCGAGTGCCTGCTCCTACTGCTACTGCAAAATAGACGATAGAAAGTGACAAATAGCGAGTGTACACGTAGTTCTTTTCTCATTACAGTGGCAAACTAGCATCGTTCGCGTTGGTATGATTGTACAAATCTGCGCAAGTTCACATTGATTATGTAAAGAAAATGGTTTTATTCAAAACCAAAAAGAAAAAAATGTCATATTGCATGCTATATTGCCGCAAAAAAAATTACACCATCTCCCGCTAAAGGGAACCATGTCTAGATGTGAAGCAGCGGGCGCTAACGCTTACACTGGCGGCGGCGTTGACGCTGGCGCTCATCGCAGCGTTGCTCAGGAGAGAAAACTGGGGAGGCGCAAAGCACGTAGTGATGGAGCGGTGTTTCCTACTGGAACATGCCAATCGCTGCTAATGGGCAATGAGAGACAGAAGACCCCGACTGGACACAGAGACCCGCAGTCCGCTTTTAGTTAACGCGCACGCTGCGAATTTTTATTGTTCAACAACACACAGGAGAAATCTCCCACCGGCACCACCTTGCAGGTCAAGATCCAGTGCCATATATACGGGGTGGCCAGTGAACGGTTGTGCAGCGCGAGCAGTCGGTTTTAGATGCGAAGCATCTTATGCTCGGGGCTCTGTCCGTCCCTCCCGCGTCCCGCGTCCCCCCGTCCCGCGTCCCGCGTCCGGCCACTTTCATGAAGTAAGGAAGCACTCATTATGCGAACCAGGACATTGTAGTAATATGAAGGCCGTCAGCCACTACTACTGTCATCAGAGTCATGGCCGAGAGCACAGAGAGGCTGCTTAGCAATGGCTAGGCAGGTGGCGTCTGTCGCCCAGGTTGACCGCATTCCTTGATCTTGCTTGCATGTGTTTGGATGGGGCTCAGTCCGTCCCTCCTTCCCGCGTCCCACACCGCCACAGCGAATGCGCGCCCCTTCCCCCCTCTCTCTCCTACGCTCACTCCCTTTGTCTCCTCTAGAAATCCTCTACTCTATGGAGCGGCCCCCGCGTCCCACACCCCCCTACAGCGCATGCGCGTACACTCACCCCCATTCTCTACTCCAGAGAGAACGTCGACCGTTACCTAGAGAAGACAATCGCACAGTACACACAGACATACAACCACACGCCCTTCCTGCTTGCGGGTGACTTCAACGTGGATATAACCACGAACGACTGGCAACATACGACAACATACAACCGACAACCATAAGGGGAACGTGCATAGACCTCATCTTCGCAAACTTCACAATGAAAACTCTTCATAAGCAACCGCTGACGCTACACTTCACCGATCACAAGGCCGTCGTCTTCAAAGCGCCCCGTGCACCGACGCAAGGAATTGCACGCTTTCCCTAAATAAACACGCAACCACCACATTCTCCGTCTTCTCTTATACATTCTCATTTATCGTTTCAATAAAATTCCCGCTCAAGCTATCCATCTCTCCGCTGCTTCGCATCCACACATGCTTCCCTTTAGCGGGAGATGGCGAATTTTTAGATGCGAAGCATCTTATGCTCGGGGCTCCCGTGTCCGTCCCGCGTCCCGCGTCCCCCGTCCGCCGTCCCCCGTCCCGCGTCCGGCCACCTTCATGAAGTAGGGAAGCACCCATTATGCGAACCAGAACACTGTAGTAATATGAAGGCCGTCAACCCTAACACAGTCATAAGAGTCATGGCCGAGAGCAAAGAGAGGCTGCTTAGCAATGGCTAGGCAGGTGGTGTTTGTCGCCCAGGTTGACCCCATTCCTTGAGTCATGGCCGAGAGCACAGAGAGGCTGCTTAGCAATGGCTAGGCAGGTGGTGTCTGTCGCCCAGGTTGACCCCATTCCTTAATCTTGCTTGCATGTGTTTGGAGGGGGCTTAGTCCGTCCCTCTTTCCCGCGTACCACACCACCACAGCTTGTCCCCTCCCCCTCTCTCTCCTACGCTCACCCCCCTTTCTCTCCTCTAGGAATCCTCTACTCTACGGAGCGGCCCCCGCGTCCCACATCCCCCACAGCGCATGCGCCTCCCCTATGCTCTCCTACACTCACCCCGTTCCTCTACTCTAGGAATCATCTACTCTAAGGAGCGGCGCCCACATCCCCACAGCGCATGCGCGTCCTCTCCCCCTCTCTCCTCTAAGAATCCTCTACTCCACGGAGCGGCTCCCGCGTCCCACACCCCCACAGGGCATGCACGTCCCCTCCCCCTCTTTCTCCTCTTCTACGGTCCCCCCCCCCCCGTCCTTTCCTCTAGGAATCCTCTGCGGATCGGTGCGCACGACAGGTGGTGTGACAGCTGCATACTCCGCTGGGGGGCGCCACGGTAGTTCCGCGGTATGAAAATGACGGAGCGCGCGCGCCTCATTGTCTCTCCTGTGCAGCGCCGCGATGAGCGCTCGTACCACTGCCGTGAAATGAGAGCAGCGACGTTGCTCCCGCTCAAGCTGATTATCTCCCCGCTGCTTCGCATCCACACATGGTTCCCTTTAGCGGGAGATGGGGAATTTTTTTTTAACACGAAAGTGTTTCATGCCGGGGTCCACGAAGATTTCAATGACGTATTTCCGTCACCGAAATGACGTCGAAAAAGTACACATCATCAGAAGACAAAGAAAAAAAGTTCCATCAACGGGATTCGATCCTACGAGCTCTTGGTCCACCACAAGCAATGCCGGGCACGCTATCCACTGCTCCACGGCCACATACCCTGCACGCTTTAAAAACACGCCTTTTATATCTACCACTGTCCTCTCACAGTGATCTTGCTAAAGTGAAGTAATGCATTATGAACGTGAAATGCACGATTAGTTCCTTCAAAGCGTTGTTTCTACGCGTCCATCCCATTCGGCAAGTTTCGAATAGGAAAAGCGCGATTTCGTCGACGCATTAACACACTGCCAGGTGGCGACCCTACCCCTAGCGTCTTCCTCTCTCATAGCATCCGTCCATACCGAAAATAGCCCTGCGACGCGCGAGTGCTTTGCGTGGCTAGCGTGGCCGTAACTCTGCGTTCCTAGCTCGCCCCGCGAAACATCGCAGCCTGCCCACGGGGAAGACACGACGCGCGTTGCGTTTCCCTCTGATCGGGCAGGGTTGTTCAATAACTCGAATATGCCGCGAGTAGGCGACCTTAGCCCAAGTTCGGCGTCCAATCAACGACGCTCTTCTGGCTGTCACACCGCTTTCTCCGATTCCGCTTCACCGTACAGCAACCGCAAGCATCCATGACAACAAGGGTTTGTTTAATCATTGATCATGGACGCTAGTCGTAGGGATACAGATGTACCACCAAGCGTCAACATGGATGCATCCACGTTAAACCACGCTATGACTGTCGAACACCAATAGACATTGCGCAAACTCTCGTATATCAATGTACAGTAAACATTCAACTACTTCTGTAAGGACACGTTTCACTTTCGTGTTATGCCGATTCCTATGACGGAGGGATCAACCATGATTTTTCAACCAAGAAACTCGCTAGTAGACGCTGCCTGCGTCGGCGTCTGCTAGGGGGGGAGCGTAGGAGGGAAGAGAGAGGGGGGGACGCGCATGCGCAGTGGGAGTGTGGACGCCGCGGGCAGGGATGCCTAGAGGAAGGAGAGGGAGCGTAGGAGAGGAGAGAGAGGGTGGACGCGCATGCGCAGTGGCAGTGTGGACGCCGCGGGCAGGGATGCCTAGAGGAGAGAAGGGGGGAGCGTAGTAGAGGAGAGAGAGGGGGGGGACGCGCATGCGCAGTGGGGAGTGTGGACGCCGCGGGCGGGGATGCCCAGAGGAGAGCGGGGGGGAGCACGAGTTGTTTACCGAGGTTGGCGCTCCTCCGTGCCTTCCCTTAATGTGTGTGAGCAAAGGTGTTTATCTATAGTTAAATTGCCTAGATGCGCGCTAAGTCCGTTTCAGCGCTCGACCTCTTTTTAGTGAATATCCAGGAAAGCGGAAACATGTAGGGGGCTGTTCCATCTTGTCTAGTTAACTCCAAGATGGATTCGTCCAGTTTTCTTAAATTTGAGGAAGCTCGTGTGGTACTCTAAGAGCATTCGCTGACCCGGTGTAGTTTTTCGTTATTGTTGCTTTCTGAAAGTTTACCAAACACGATGTCTTGTCTTTTTTACGTGCACTTAGTACGCGCCTCCCAGTATGCGTGGAGGCGAAACTGAGAAAACTAATTTAAGAATATATTTACGCCGTGTTTCGGAGACATGAACCCGTACACCCTTTCTCGCATAATCTCCGTCCTTGTATAATGTGTTTCGAAGCCTGAATCGCCAAATGCGGCGATATTTAAATGAGACGGAATATCCAGGGAGATTAAATATCCAAAGCGTCACTTGACAGGTGACTCGGAGTATCCAAGAACCCTGGCGACATTGGGGGACAAAACAAACAGAACAAAGACACGACTATAGCGCTCCTCGTCTCATTCTTTCGCGCTCCTCCCCTTCCCAAGGCCATGGTGACAAACCGGAGACTTCATCTGGTTAACCTTTGTCTTTTCTTTACCTTTCTCTCTCACTCTTAAGAACTCTGACGACCTAAAGAAGTGGAGTGTACAACTCGTCCGGAAAGTAAGAATTTGCGCATGTATAAAAGTAAATTTACAATGCGTCATTACTTATCATACTGGGCGGCGTCTGTAACACCTGAATAAAACAAGGGGATAACCAAAGCTGGTTGGGACTCGATAAAGCTTCATCTCATCCACTGCCTTTATATCAGCTTTGATTTCCCCGCACCTCCTTGGGTGCCCTTGATATCTTGTGCCTCCTGCTTAATAATATTCTCAAGTGCACTCCAGACGCTATCGTTTGCCGATTACGCACGCCGTTTTGGAAGAGTACAGCCAAAAAATGCAATCCTTGCCCGGGAACAGGGGTTATCAATATCATGTTTCAGATTTCAGACACACGAAGTGTGTGAGGTGATTTAACATCTAACAAGACTGGTTGTACAACCGCACTGAATGTCCAACGAGAGAGAATTTGTAACAAGCTTGCACTGCATTAGAATGCTAAATGTCCATGCATTTCAAATATATGCCGTCGGTATTTGTGTCTCTTAAGGCATTCAGGTTCGTTGGGCATTCAGGCTGCAATGACATTAAACGGTCTGAACATCGCTTTAGTGCCAAAATTATAAATACTTTCACATGTCTCAATAATCACTGAGACGATGTGAAATATGAAGGCTATGTTTTCTGCCATGGGTCTGGAGGTTTTGGAAGCTTTTCATGGTGTTCTGCTCATCACCACTGAAGTCTTTATGCTGGTGACCTGGTCTTTTAGAATTCCACTTGGAAAAGAAATTGGAAAGGGCGTTAAGGAAACGGGAACAAAACAATCTCTTCCATGCCGAGAACCAAGTTACATTTATCCATCTTCCATTTTATAAATGTAGTTTATGAATAAGGGCCCCGGTACTCAGGTACTCGAACGTTATAGCACGAATGACTAAATTCCTTGTGCCAACACTTTTTCAACATTTTAGCGCGATGATTGGTCGAAAGAAAAAAAGCACAGATGAAAGTGTTTCACAGAAATAGTCAATGTTTTAGTATGGAGCGTGATGTGAGGCGAAAATAAATCATTCGTGCTTTATCAGGGGATTGACCTTTTTCACGCTAAAAATTGTTGTCCTGATAAAAAGAAATGTCCTTGCGCAAAACTACGCTAGAGTAACATGACTTGCTCAAGCAGCGTTGAACCTTTCAAAGTATTTGTTGTATAATCAGGAAGACTTAATGCAGAGACGACAGACCAATGATTTCCTGAAAGGCCATCCTAGTCGCAAGGTAAAATAACCCTTACATGCTATACAAACGAGAAAATGGTTAAAGAAATCAGTGCATAAGTTAACTTTGCGACCGGAAATAGAAAAGTGCACTTGCGAAACAAGCCAAATGTAGAAGTGCTGCCGAAAAAAAACATTGCGAAAAGGCATTACGTAGAGAATACGAAATGAAAGCAAACGAGAACAAGCCGACGGCAGAGCACTCACTCAAATGCACCGAAGCATTATGTTCCCAGATAGTCTCCGTCCGGTGAAAAACGTCAAGCCATTGCATCAACCGGGTGCGTACCGGCACAGCTCGCCAAAAAGACGCAACCGTGACCAGAGTGCGGAACGACTAGAAAACAGTTTGCCCAGATGACAGGGACGGTGATCTAGGTTCACAAACTCCGAACATTTATGTATATGTGAGGGGGGTTGGAGAGGTGAAGGGTTCAGAGGGTAGTGGGGTGGAAAGGACGCAAAGCGAGCATAGGTGAAACTGTGTTTTTAGTGCAGGAGATGTATGAAGACGAAAGAAACAGCGAATGCGAAAGGGAAGAAAGGTAGAGAAGTAAACTTAGTAAGGAAATGTGAGGAGCGTCGTATGAGCTGAGGAAGAACAACATTCGCAAGCGCACACCACGCGAACAGGGGAAACAGGATGGAAGCGTGGTCCTTCGAAAGACCTTCGCCGTCAACTGCGAGGCGAGAAAAAGAAAGTTAACGCGAAAAAGTACAAGTTGGAGAAGAGGCAACAGCGTGAACAATGAACAAGCATCTTCACGACCTTTCCTCGCTCAGGGAGTCGAGTGACACGAAGAAGAAATGTGAGCCTTTTGGCGACGGAAGCGAATGTATTCTATTTCATCTGCTCGAGTCGTAGTCGTCATGCTTTCCAGACGGTATTGCAGGCCATGCAGAAGGAACCGATGAGAGGATGGGGTCCAGAAAGAGGCCAGAGCGTTCAATTTATGTCTGCTGGTTCTTGCATTAGCAGAGTTGGCATTAAAGGTGCTAGGCCCAGGAGAGCAAAAAAGGAAGGGTCTACCTACCACTACTACAGCGCACAGCACACGAAACCGAATGTATCATTAGGAGCCTTGCAATGGTGACATTCTGCACTTGTATTCTAAAAGGCGACACGTTATGTTGCATTGTGGTTTGATCTCTATCGCGCAGCTACACTTGCGAAACTGATTTCTTATTCACAGTAACTGGATTAGCACGAATAAATAGCTGCTCACAACAACAACAAATGCAAGGACTTGGGTTTAATGACCGTGCCATGTAAAGTATAATGAGTCTATTGCTTAGGTACTATCGCGTTATATTCTAAGAAATTCAAACGTACAGGACAGCAGTCCACGCTCTTCTGAAGTACCTCGCGAAAAGATAAGCTTACTTTTCACGAGTTATAAATAATTCACAGTCGTTCATTATTCTTTATATCGGAAATCTTGTTTGACGAAGCGAATAAGAGCGAGAGCACCTGTTATTCTCACTACACTCCCTACCTTCCCCGCGCTAAATAAAACGCCATAGCCAACATTTCGCACGGCCATATATTATTAACTAGGGGACACAAGCAACCGTGTAAGTGACATTAGGCTTTTGAAACCGGTCGTCTTCTTTTTCCCGTCTTTGTGCTCTTGCCGATTTCAAAATGTCACTGTAGCAACTAGTTCAGATCCATCCTTTAAAACTTTACGCTCTCTTACTGACAACATTCCTCTGAGGCTGCCCTTACATACGAGAACAGCTGAGCGCGCGCTATCATGCGTGCTCAATTTTCCTTTGAGTTCTTGACAAAGCTGACCCGTTCTCAGTGCTATTTTTCCGTAGAAAAACATTGTGCGGGACTGTCTCTAAAGCTGAAAAAAACACGACAGTAAGGCACCGAAGCATATGTGTGTGTGTGTGCGTGTGTGTGTGTGTGAGTGCGTGTGCGTGTGTGCGTGTGCGTGTGCGTGTGCGTGTGCGTGTGCGTGTGTGTGTGTGCGTGTGCGTGTGCGTGTGTGTGTGTGTGTGTGTGTGTGTGTGTGTGTGTGTGTTAAAAACGCCGCTGCAAATGTCCGACAATATATTGCCTCACAAATGGGACGCGCTGCCAGCGAGCGCAGAGAGTACAGAGAGTTCAGGCAGAAAAAGACAGGCAACTCAATCGCCTGTAGGGGATAGGAGTAGGGCAAGTACAAAGCACGTGCCGCGATAACTTGCGCTTTGACACTGCCCGTTTCAGGTTTTCTAACGTAAAATCAGTAATACTCACTGAATCTCCTTTCCCAAATAGTGCCTACTCCTCAGCATTCTTGAAACTTGTACACCACGAATTGAAAAAAGCTTGTACGCTGTCCTCCTCCTTGTCAGCTGTTTCGCACGAGTCAAACTTCCCGTCATGCCCCGTGCACTGCACTGCAAGGGGCCCGTCATCTTTCCACCAGTCCACAAGGGGTCTTGAAAGCGTGCATGGCTGAGAACCACTGTTCTGAACCATCACAGTGAGTAGTCAGGAGCAGGCATGACAACGCAGCAGTCCATTTGCATAAAACACGAACAATTCATAAGACATGAAACGTATGGCGAATGATGCTTTCGTAAGCGGACGTACGTTTCATTTTTTCTTGTATGATAACAAAGAAAACGAAAACGATCGTTCGAGCATCTACTGTAAAACCCTCTCTTTTAATGACAAACAAGATAGAAGCTCAGGACAAGGTGGAGGCTCAAAGGTGTGAAAAATACTTGGAAAAGAGAGTTTAGCTGGAGCCTGCGCTTCGACAAGTGGCCTTGTCTTGTTCAAGTTGCTGCCTAGAAGACGATAAGAGAAGACCCTTTATGGAAACTTTGTCTCCTATTCAAAGATCTTTGATCTCCCTTTTAATGACGTCACCTTAAAGCAAGAGCAATCGGGTAGCTGCGCCTACTGTTTGTAGTAATTTAAGACGAAAAAAATTACACCATCTCCCGCTAAAGGGAACCATGTGTAGATGCGAAGCAGCGGGCGCCAACGCTTACACCGGCGGCGGCGTTGACGCTGGCGCTCATCGCAGCGTTGCGCAGGAGAGAAATCTGGGGAGGCGCAATCACGCAGTGATGGACCGGTGTTTCCTACCGGAATATGCCAATCGCTGCTAATGGGCAATGAGAGACAGAAGACTCCGATTGGACACAAAGAGACCCGCAGTCCGCTTTTGTTAACGCGCACGCTGCGAATTTTTATCGTTCGACAACGCACAGGAGATATCTCCCACCGGCACAACCTTGCAGGTCAAGATCCAGTGCCTATACATACGGGTGGCCAGTGAACTGTTGTGCAGCGCGAGCAGTCGGTTTTTTCAATCAAGAAACTGCTAGCAGACGCTGCCTGCGTCGGCGTTGAACGGTTGTGCAGCGCGAGCAGTCGGGTTTTTTCAATCAAGAAACTCATCTTTCTCTTGAGAGGAGCCAGTGGCGTTGCGCCAGCAGCAGACCCACACGTTCCCAAATCTTGTATCCCTAGAAGACACCTAAGTAAATTCTACCCGCACTGCTATGTAGACCGTTGCCCCGGCTGCGGTAACTCGCCGACGACCTTCCATGTCACAATTGAGTGCACTGCAAGCATCTTCCCCCCCTTACCAGTCTTCCTTCACCCTTTACGTAACGAGGAGCTGTGGGATGATACTCTCCGTGATGGACTTCCCGAGGTCCTCCGAGCCGTAATACAGCGGGCCCGACTCGTCGCTGGAGTCATCTTAGGCACCCCGGACTAGGGGGTTCCTCCCACGCGCTCCTTCGCCATTCAAACATCAATAACGACGTTTTACTCTCTCTCTGTCTCTCTTGCTAGCAGACGCTGTCTGCGTCAGCGTTGCGAGGCGAGAGAGGGGGGAGCGCAGGAGAGGAAAGAAAGGGGGGAAGGGACGCACATGCGCAGTGGGAGTGTGGTCGCCGCTGGCAGGGATGCCTAGAGGAGAGAGAGAGAGGGAAGGGACGCGCATGCGCAGTGGGGGGTGTGGACGGCGCGGGTAGGGATGCCTAGAGGAGAGAGAGAGGGGGGAAGCGTAGGAGAGAGAGGGGGGAGGGGACGCGCATGCGCAATGGGTGTGTGAGCGCCTCGGGAGGGATGCCTAGAGGAGAGAGAGGGGGGAGCGTAGGATAGAAGGTGCGTGGAGAGGGTTTGCGCATGCGCAGTAAGGGTGGTCACGCCGCACACTACCACCACCGGATTGAACTTTGCCATAAGATGCTTCACATCTAAAAAAAATCTGGAGTGGAAGCTCTCGCAACGCCTCGCAAGCCAAACTGAAGCCAACTCCCCCCCCCCCCATGTGCCGACGAGAAGGTGCTGCCGCTGGCAGTGGCCCTTGGTTCAGCACAAGCTCACGTTTTTCGATGGCGTCCATATCTCGCGCAGCGCCTCTATTTTATCAATGCCAGCCAGGTGCGGCCGATTCAACATAGAGTAGGCGCTGTCTGAGGCAAGGCAAAACATAGTAGTATGGCTGGCACACGACTATCGTCTTTCGACGACATTTGCAGCGAAGCATGCAGATACGCGGCCAATTTTTTCTTGTCGTGTCCTCTTAGAGATCAGGTGGCTTCGACCTGTTAGTGTAAATGTTACGTTAATTATAAAATAAAAGAGTGCTCTTCCCGACGAAAGTAACCTATCGAGGCGAGTATTGGTGACTTGATCTCCAATAATATTTGCGAGGACTTCCAGCCATACTAAGGAATACTAGTAACACAAAGACACACTTGGAGCAGTATCTGACCCGAAAAACTTGCCGCATTAAACAGTTTTAGATGCGAAGCATCTTATGCTCGGGGCGCCCGTGTCCGTCCCGCGTCCCCCCGTCCGCCGTCCCCCCGTCCCGCGTCCGGCCACTTTCATGAAGTAGGGAAGCACCCATATGCGAAAGAGAACACTGTAGTAATATGAAGGCCGTCAACCCTAACACAGTCATCAGAGTCATGGCCGAGAGCACAGAGAGGCTGCTTAGCAATGGCTAGGCAGGTGGTGTTTGTCGCCCAGGTTGACCCCATTCCTTGAGTCATGGCCGAGAGCACAGAGAGGCTGCTTAGCAATGGCTAGGCAGGTGGTGTCTGTCGCCCAGGTTGACCCCATTCCTTAATCTTGCTTGCATGTGTTTGGAGGGAGCTTAGTCCGTCCCCCCCCTTCCCGCGTCCCACACCACCACAGCGCATGCACGTCCCCTTCCCCCTCTCTCTCCCACGCTCACCCCCCTTTCTCTCCTCTAGGAATCCTCTACTCTACGGAGCGGCCCCCCGCGTCCCACACCCCCCCACAGCGCATGCGCGTCCCCTCCCCTATGCTCTCCTACGCTCACCCCCTTCCTCTACTCTAGGAATCATCTACTCTAAGGAGAGGCGCCCACATCCACACAGCGCATGCGCGTCCTCTCCCCCCTCTCTCCTCTACTCCACGGAGCGGCTCCCGCGTCCCACACCCCCCACAGGGCATGCACGTCCCCTCCCCCTCTCTCTCCTCTTATACGCCCCCCCCCCGTCCTTTCATCTAGGAATCCTCTACGGAGCGGCGCGCACGACAGGTGGTGTGACAGCTGCATACTCCGCTGGGGGGCGCCACGGTAGTTCCGCGGTATGAAAATGACGGAGCGCGCGCGCCTCATTCTCTCTCCTGTGCAATGCCGCGATGGGCGCCCGGACAGCTGCCGTGAAATGAGAGCGGCGACGTTCCTCCTGCTCAAGCGAATTATCTCCCCGCTGCTTCGCATCCACACATGGTTCCCTTTAGCGGGAGATGGGGAGTTTTTTTTTTTCTAAACCTCCTTCCTATCTTAACGCCGAGGTAGTAGCACGTTCCGTTCCAGTTTTAGCGAGAATAAAAAGAGGAGCAAAAGCAGTGTACGAAGCAAACAAAGGAACGTCGAAAGACAGTGGCGTCATTCCCGTCGAGAATCGTGACCTCGTACAAGAGCGCGAACGCCTAATTCTTGCACGGAACGAAATGGTTCTTACGAAACGAGAAGGTATCTCGAATTGCACGGTTGGTGGAAGCGGTGCTGACAGTCGGAGCTGAATAATTTAACAGCCGTCTCTCTTTCGGCTCACGCCCACTCGGACTTAGTTCGTGATGTGGCAGTGACTATGCGTAACGGAGTGAAACGTAAGTAAGCTAAGGCGGCGAAGGAGTCGAGAATCTCTCCAGGCAGGTGAGAACATTTGGGGAGGCAGGTGCTTCGAACGTACGGGGCCTTGCGGTGCAATTTAGCGCCCAGATCTCCTCAAGAGCTGCGCGAAATGGCCTTCAGTTTTCTCGTAATCGCAGTTCCGCCCTTCGTTAGTTCTGTGCGTTCGAGTTGAAGCACGACAGATGGGACGCGGTCGAGGAGGGAGGAACAAAATTGTGGACATAACGGGTGTTACTACGTCCCTCACTGTACTTACTGTGGACGCTATTTCTCTCTCTCTCTCTATCCCTCTTTCCTGCAGTAACTGAAGTTTTCTTGTTCTTTTTTTTTTTTCGTCAGCGTTGTCATTCAGTCAACTTTTTTTTCTTTTTTTATAGGCGTGGAGCAGGCGAGAAAACAAAGAAACTTAGTAGACTATTCTTGTTTGCTCAATATAAACCATGTAGCGGACAAAATTTTACCGCAATTTCAGAAGTCTAATGTTATGTCTCAACTACCACAAAATATTGTATGATACAGCTTTTGGGTCAAAGTTATAACCTAGGCCTCAAAAACGCTAGCTGATCTTTTTTTTCGCAAGCTTAAAACGAGTCCCTTTTTTAAATAATATGCCCGGGAATTCTGGAATTGTGATGGTTACCGTTCATATATATGGTAGTCTTAATTTGGCGACCAATACGCCTTGCGTGCATTACATCGCAATTTCTTGACCAGGTTCAAGTGCTTTCAGTTGACGTTTTTTCTTAGTTTTTGTAACTTCATCTGCTTGCGGGCGCCTGATCACAAAGCGCAAGTAGGTTTTTAATTGAGTCCTTCGCGTGTTGCGAGATCTGCGATGTGGATTTAGTACGACAACCCATGGGCAGCGTAAACAGATCGACGGTGTAGAGTCGAACTAGGGCAACGATAAAACAGATTGCGAATAATTGCGTTGAACTTAGTTTGAAACTTTCCCTTTTAGCTTTTGGCGAAGCATCTCTTTCTCGTGAAGTGTTGGAGGCATGTAGGATAGGTTGTTGACTGAGCGAGCGATAGCGACAGAACAGTAACCTGAAGGGCAAGTACCGCTCACATAAGTCAAGCTACTGCACGCCATCAGGCCTCGAGTTGTTCCATAATACGAATACACGGAAAATAACATTTAAGGAAAGACAATGCCTTCGCTTTGTGCTACCATATAGCTTATTCACAGTACGTAGGTTAAAGTGGACCAGTTTAGAACTCAAACTAGTACGAACCGACTCAATTGTATTTGAATGTAGTACTTTTTCCAGGTGTGTTTAGCGACTCAACCGGCTTTTAGGAAAAGAGATGTTCGTGCTTCACTTTAACGCTCGCTCTAGAGGTCCGACAACATTGCATTTACACGAATCCGGAGACCGGTTTTAGGGTTTCACAACTCAGATTGACTCGACTTGACCGGTTTCAGATGTATGTAGTTTCTCGGACGAATGCAGTGCGGCTTAGACGGAGACAGGAAACAAAGGAACTTGCTTATCTTGTGTTTATCTGTGTCTCCTGTATTCGTCTATGTAGCGCCGCAATCGTCCGCGTATGTACGAACTCGCCCAAATCAACGTAATATTGGCTCGTAGTTAATACTGATAAGTTCATATTTGCCCGCTTCACTGCCTTTATACTTTATATTTCTATTTGAGCGTGCTGGTGTGACAATAACCAGTAGGGATCAGGCGCCAAGTGTTACATCGGAGGTCTACAGGGGAAACTTCAATTCTTTCGGCTTATTCGAGTTCTTCTGTCTGTAATTCATTTGGGTTTAGATGCACGTTAACTCTTTCGTTACCGTGGGAAAATGGGCAACTTTTCGTAGGTTTTTGTTGGTATTTTTTTGTAATAAGTAATAAAATGGTTATACTGTAATGCAATACATCAAGAGAAAGCTAAGTAAATGTACTTTTGACGTGTGTAAGTTTAAAAAACTGAACTTGGAAAATAATATGCAGAAAAAATCGTTAAAAGTAACATTTCTTGCAAATTTGAAAGAACATTTGCAATTGTATGTTTACTACATAAAAGAAGTAAATCTGGAAAATATTCTGAAATATACAAATTGTTTAGATAGGAGACATCTACCTAACAGAAAAGCTTCACTGACCTAGCTCAACAACTGCACGAGTTACACTTGTTTACTTGTTGCCCAGTAGAAAGTGTCTTGTTCAGCCAGGTTGCACAGTTTTTTCTTTTTTATTGCACAAATTTCTCACACACGGAAGCACAGTAAATATTAGTAAAAAAGGGAAAGAAATGGGCTATTGAACCATGTATATATGGACATATTGCGTTCTATGGTTGCTCAAGAAAAAAAATCTTAACTGGGAAAGTACAGTGTTGCAGACGGCGCCAGAACATCATTATGTATGACTTCACTACACAAAAAATATGTGGAATTGTGTAATTAAAAAAAAAAAAAAAAGAAGGGATCATCATCTGAATCACTGCTGCTAGAAGCAGCCAAATGATCGCTTCCAGATGGAACAGAATCGCCAGAAAGGCGTCGTTCGGGACCGGCAACAAAAGCGTCTGCCATCTTCGTAAACAGACGGAGCGAACCGCACAATTGGAACCGCCGCTTAAAATCGCCGCCGCACGGGAAAAATACAAACTATGCAAAAAATGAAAGATTGGTGCCTAGAGAATACGACAAATGGCGCTGCAAGTCCATAGGAGCGCTCATATTTTAAAAATAGCTTGTGGCGCGTATGGGTCACCGGTGACCCATGTCCTATGGACACGGTAACGAAAGAGTTAAAGAACACCAGGTCAAAATTTCCGGACCCTCCACTACAGTGTCTCATAATTCACATCGCGATGTTGGGACATCAACTCAAGCAATTATTGTTAGTATGTGTCGTTTCTGGTGTGGGTTCCATTTATTGTACTGAGAAGGATTGCCAACCAACAGCACTGACACAAGAAGGACGATACGCTATGTGGAACCAAGTCACACAGGCAAGCATTGTTGTCAAGTTTCACGGCATGTCTGATTTTCTTATGTGTTAGGTTTTACCTTCAGTTCGCCATGCAACATTAGCTCGTACTGGCACTCAATTTTTTGCTGAAATTCACTATTTTCAATATAGCTACGCACTTTTTCTTTTACCTCTCTCGATCACTCACCATTTAAAAGTATTAAATAGTTCAATGTACGTTGATATCAGAAAACAGACATGTTACTCTGACTGAATCTTCTGGAAGAATTACAAGATCAAACATGGTGAAAATCGACATACACGACATACACTCACCATCAGGACGTACACAGAATTCTTTATAGGACTGTATGTATATTCTTGCGCGTGTTTGGATGTCTCCACGCATATATACATATGAAAAATTGAAAATTTCGGGGGGTAAATCGAGCACCCCTCCCTTTCCCTGGCAGCGCCAGAGCTCCACATTGTCCAGTTACAGTTTTGAATCCCCACAAGCTGCCATCGCGAGACATCTACCTTTATTGTGCGTGTGTTAGATTTTTTTGGCTTATTCATATAATAAAAACGGCAAGAAAACGATGACAAAAAATGCAGAGACGTTTAAAACGTGTGTGCATAACGTTGCTGTGGGAACGAGCTAAAAACGCAAACGGGAAGCTACTGCCTTAGAGTTTTGCCTGTCGTCAAGTCCAGCACCTCGCTCTGTCAATACACAGTGTCGCAATCTTTGTAGGCGCAGAATAAAAGAATGTAGACCACGTTACATACGATGGCATTTTTTTTTTAATCCACAGAGACCTGTTTCCTTGAGCGCTTGCCTACTTACTGTGCTGCCGCTTAAGACTTCGTGAGCTTAGAACAGGCTCGCTTTAGCTAAACAACCAATGTGATCACACAGAAGAAAACCTTCCTAAAGGATTTCTGTGGACAAGCAATATTCTACGCTTGTGACTTGCTTTTTTTAGCTAAGATATAAGATTTCAGTAACAGAGCAATACACATTTCGTGACGACAAAACTTTTAGAAAAGAACAAACGGCATTTCACGACAACACAACAATCCTGCCGACCATGCCGGAACATTTTTCACCAAATAGCAATCCTGTATAAGCCTGTTGAGTAGCCAAGGTTATTTCGTTGTACACATCGCGTTTTGCACTCAGAACAGGAGTCGAAGTTAAGCCGAACTTGATTGAATGCTTAACAAGGCGCCAGTTCTCTTTTAATATTTCTTATATAGGTATAAAGCTCTCTTCATGAACAGCCTGCCATATCCATGAAGTTCCTTTTTTTTAGCCGAACATGCAATTCCAGCGGATTCGCACTCAATTCTGAACAAAGAAGCCAATCCTGGTATTGTCTTCTCTATACGGATAGGGGAGTAGTTCGTTTGGAACGAGCATTTTATGTATTCTCCCAGGAATTGCTTTCAAGAAATGGGGCCGGCAAGAAGGTACGATCTGTCTAATGTGACTTACAGCATCCCTAGAAGAAAAATTCCCAACTACAAAATTAGGAAGAAACAAGAATATAGATTAACGGATAACATCCAATCAACCTACAGTTTTCAGATCCCATTCTGCTCTTCAGCAATGATGATGGCCGATTTAGAGCAGTAATGGATGTCCTAAAACGAGACGGGATTAAAGTGGGGGTGGAAAATAAATGTTCAGAAGACAAATGTAATGCTGAAAAGCATGGCGTAGACACAAGAATTAAATATTGGCAACCAGATCCTAGACTGTAACAATATATGTATATCAAAGCCAATTACTATGCACTAATAATAAATTCATCGACGAATAAGGATGAGCGGGAGCGCATACCACAGGTATTTCTAGATCACGAACAGGTAGCCTACCACTGTCTTTAAATAGAACAGTGTAGAATCATTGCATACTGCTAGTACTAACATTTGGGACAATTTTGAAAGATAACAAAGAAACACAAGAAAAGATCTGCAAATTGTCGGCTTAACACTGTGGACCAGGACACATAAGAGCAAACAGGGGTGAACCCATAATTTTTTACGTGACATAAGGAGATATTGGTGCTAAAATGAGGCGCCGGTGACTCCTTGGCTCTCAGAGGGGTCGAACATAGAATATACGTGGTGCACATTGAAAACATAGAAGGCTATATTGCAATTAGAGATTGCCGATCCCCACTGTGCCACCAGATGTGATTTAATATATTATTACATAGAAAGGCAGAAGGAATAGCCCTACGAAAAGTTTACTAGCCGTGATTGATTTCGTAAATGTAACGCTTTTTACATGTTTATTCAATTACTCTATGGTGGCAAGACAGTTTAGGCACCTGTCATTTTGTCGCTGTTGATCGAGAGTATGTCTACAATGGACATTGTGTCCGCTTCTTGAATACACCTACGCATCGATTCCCGATCGTTGTTAGGGCCACAAAATTTAATCAAATTTTCTGGGTGCACGTTCATCGGACGTACTGTGCGACCGAAGCGGATTACCGCAGTGAGTCCGCAGGTTAATCGGGTAAATAATTAAATGGACACTAAAGGGCAAAACGATTTTTCGCGCACTAGTTAAGTACAATTGCACAATCCCGAAAACACCACTCTTACCGCGACACGACGATTGGTAAGCGAGAAAACACGCGAAAAGAAAATGCGGGTGGAGACGCCACCTTTAGATTCCCGCACCAAACACCGTGACGTCATAGACTCTGAAGGCATCCACTGAGTCCTACGTAACTTCTAATCGACAAAAATGACGTGCATTGCCATCTGTGAGTGCCATAGATCTAGCATACGAAGTTTCAGAAAATTTCATTGAGCCAATGTCGCGAAAATACCAAAAATACATTTGGAATTTCTGACGTCACGCGCGCACATAATTTATTTATTTATTTATTTATTTATTTATTTATTTATTTATTTATTTATTTATTTATTTATTAGCAAATATCTTATGGTGCCCATGTGGGGCATTTTGTAAAAGGGGTTGGGGGGCAGTACAGTGTATACATGCCTGAAACGAAAATAAAGAAAAAAAAACTTCAATAAAACGATACTACTATTGCCGCAATAAGGGAAAGTTCCAATTCATAACTTAAGTTATACCTTAAACCAATAACTTCAGGAGTACAAATTTTAGAATCCAGCAAAAGTGCCGCATCTGTATCATAACTCATAGGACACAGGGGAGTGAAAATCTGTCGCAAAAGATCGCTTCCAAGAAAAGACAGATAAAACACAGCGGCGCTTCTTTCGATATCACTCAATTGCCATCCATGTCATCTATAGTACGAAGACGCAGCTGAAAATATAATTTTGCGCTCGACTTCTGGAACTGTAGCGTTCATAGGCCGACAAGTACAGATGGAGTTATGAAACAACTCCGCCGTATTCGTAGGAGTGGCTTCATGGAGCAAATACGGTATCGATAAAAATAAGTGAAAGAGAACACCAACCACGAAAGGAGACGGAAGCAGCTCAAGAATAAAAAGCATTGAGCGTTTCCTCTTAAATAATAGAAAGACTGATATTTAGGTATCTTTTTTATTGCGATAGCAATTATATGGACACTCTCGGCTGCTTTTTGCCGTCGGCGTTGGCGTCGTCATCACCGTCATGCCCCGTATATGCATATGTATTTATATAAATATAAAAGCCACGAAGAAAAATAATTCAGAAAAATATTTTTTCTCACTGTGAATGCCCTTAAAGAAGTGAGGCGGCAATTAACGCATTTCAGAAGGTATAACAGCGGCTACTGTATAAACCCGTTCATCAGCAGAGCGCGTCGTCTTGCGTTTCATTGGCGTATTCGAGAGGGCTTGCCTAAAGCGCTTCTCTCTAAAAGGCCCCTAATCCCCACCGTGTTCAAAGATGAGAGATTAGTTTCTTTCTCGTCTTCACTACCCTTCGTACAGGCGATAACTCCGCCTCGCCACTTATTTCTTCATAAAACAGGTAGACAACGTACGCACTCTATGTTGAGCCTCTAAGTAATTCGCGCTTTTCGGCTACACGATGTTATATCCGCATGCGCAATCGAAAACACACTAAACGAAGTGAGAATCAGTTTAATGAGAACGATAGTAATGAGAGACAAAACAGAACGGACGTGTAACTAGCCTACATGGCAAAATAGGGTAGGTGACAATTCACAACTAATAGCCCCCTTAAATGCACCAATCGAGAGCTTATCTCCTCGTGACGTCACGTGAAGAGAGTGCTGGCGTCGAGAATTGTGCCGCAAAGACGGGAAAACACCAGGTGAGAATAACGCGCTCGTCCTGCATATTGTCATGGGTTGTCTAGGGCCCTTTGCAATGCGCGTTGAGAATATATTTACAGCAAGTCAAATCGGCTTCACAAGATGCATAGTGGCTTGCAGGGATGAATGCTTGAGCCACAACACCAACGTTCCTCCGGTGCTCTCTCGATTTAATTACGCGCCGCTGGAGCGTGTCTCCGTGCACGTTCCGCTAAACAGCCATTGTGGCTGACGCTCGCTTTTCTCTCACCAAGCATTACAAACGCTCCTTCATCGATCGGCGATGCACGTGTCGCACCGGAAGGACGCGGGGCACGTATACAGTTTGTGCCCCTTAATAAAAGCGCGCCGTTTCATTGCCAAGACCTTCCCCTTGGTTACAACCATCTGTCGGACCTGTGCACGCGGTTGAACAAACGAACATTGCCTGTACCTTCTTGGGAGAGTTCAGTTGGCTATCACTGTAGACCTATGCCATGTTTGTAAACAGCGTTTACAACCATGTTTACAAACATGGAA
Source organism: Rhipicephalus appendiculatus (assembly GCA_030522465.1). NCBI lineage: Eukaryota > Metazoa > Arthropoda > Arachnida > Ixodida > Ixodidae > Rhipicephalus > Rhipicephalus appendiculatus. The sequence continues at coordinate 23,116 of JALIZH010020472.1, read as the reverse complement.
ATTCTATATGTTTACGCTAAGTAGACAAAATGGTTAAATTATTTTTTATTTTATTTTCTTTTTTGTTTGTTTGCAGCGAGTTGTGCACAGCGAGTGGTGGCGAAACCGAAATTCGTCCCTCCTATGAGCGCGAAGCCTCCTAGTACGTATTTGGGACTGAAATTTGCACAGAAATTAAAAGTGCTTCAAAGGAATGCTTCCACCTCAAAATTCAGTGTCACCTTTGTGCCGTGTAGGAAACATGTGGAAACTTAAGGGTTTGTTTTGCTTTGTTAGACACAATATGAATGAGAACTAACAGACAATGACGCCAAGGAAAGTAAAGGAGACAATATTTGTAGTAATTACGATGCAAATGTGGAGAAAGAAATGTGGACGAAAATATAACTTGCCGCTGGCAGGGACCGAACCTGCGACCTTCGAATAACGCGTCCGATGCTCTGCCGCGTCCGAGCTGTGCCGTGTGCCACACAGCTTTGCTGTTCATCCCGTTCCACAAGGTGGAATGGTCTCAAGATAAACGAAGCTTGGATGGAAATGTTTTTCTTTTCTTCTATAACCACAAATAATTCACATCTCCATTCCGATGGCTAAAGTCAGTGATCACGAAATGTCGTGTTTAGTTGCACTCTCACGATGGTTTCTATGTCAGTGATCACGATTTAACCTTTGTGGCAGCTGAAAGAGCTAACATACATTCGGACGCAACATAGGGAGAATCCCGCGCAAAAATGGATCAACAATCACAAAACATACACTGGTGCTCAATATGCGCTCACGGAAAGCGCCATCGTTTAAGGAGAAAGATGGCAAACTGAGCGCTCTCCAGTAGTTTGGTAACCTACAACTCTGCTTATGCATACACTACCACACTGTGCTTCAGGAATGCGAGTGGAGCACCAAGGCACTCACTCACCGGACATTCGCCCGTCGACGTTTTTACCTATCTGTAGCAGTTTGCTTAGTCGTATCGATCACACTCGAAGCAGTAGGCGGGGGAGAAACGCCGTCGGTGCTTGTGGAAGCTTCACCACGCACCACACGCTGACTCAGCGAAACACAAAACACGTAGCATCACCACTAACACCTAGTTGCGCCAACAGCTACGGTTGGCAAAGGTGGGAGGGGTGGGTGGAGGTGGGAGGGTGGGTGGAGGAGGAACAAACTTTGTTGAAACGAAATGGGAGTGGAAATCCGGAATTGAGCCTCCACTGCTCTTAGACTATCATTGCGCTCCTTGTCGGCGCTCCTTAGTGTCATGATGCTGTATTTCACTTCATTGTTCCTAGACGGCGATACCGCTCTTGTCAATCAAGGGCGCAGTGAGAGGAAGTATCGCTGAGAGATATAAGGCCCGTTTGTGCACCTTTTAGTACGTGTGCCGGAAGCGCGGTGGGTAGAGCGCCCGGCTCCTATCGTCGTGGACGTGAGGTTGTGGGTTGTCAACGAAACTTTTTCTTTTGGTTTCTCTTTGTCAGTTTGTTCATGGGCCTATTATATACGTCATTTCCGTGACGGAAATGACACATGTGAAGTCTTAGTGAACCCCGGAGTAACACACTTTCGTATTTTAAACGAAACGGTTTCTTACTTTTAAATCATTTTACGGTGTGAAAATATGGCATAATAGTCAGGTCCCCTTACGTGGCAACATCGGCGTTCTGTAAAAAGAAGAAAAACTGAGGACGAGCGAAGCATGTAGGGAAGGGTGTTTCAGCTCCACTAACGTGAAACCTGGGGAGGGGAGAAGCATGTAGTGTGTGATGATGTGCCCCGACGCCAGTGGGGAAACAACGAAGTGGCTTGGAAACGCGAAAGCATACGCAATGGATTAAGTGGAGCGCCCATCTTGAGCGTCACCTCCATGCACGTGCCCACGTGCCATGTGCAAATGAAGAAGAGAGAACAGGCCACGATGACCGATCAGACGGTGATAGAAGCTGTAGCAAAGAAGACGCATTGGCCTGGCCGGACGTCAACGTTCGGGAGGCCACCATTGTCAGAGGTACCTCGTCGGACGTCCACGCCCGAAGGACTTCGCGAACGACACGTCTTCTGCCCCGGCGCCCAGCGGACGCAGTGCCTGCGAGAGCCCGCCTGGCCCTTCTCGTCCGACAGCAGGGGCGTAGCCAGAAATTTTTTTTCGGGGGGGGGGGGGGGGGGGGTCACCTCCTTGAAATTGTCATTTTTCGCTCTGTATGCTGTGGCGAAAAAAAATTTCGGGGGGGGGGGGGGGGGGATAACGTGCCCGGTGTGCCACACCCTGGCTACGCCACTGTCCGACAGCAACGACGCCGCCGCGGCTGCTTCGTCGGTCCCCAAAGGCGTGAGCGCGTCGTCTATTTGAACTGTTTCCCAAAGACGCTTCGAGTATTTATTCTCTTGCTGTGCTTTTCATTCGTGCCGTTTGTGCCTTTTGGTGCCTTTTTGTGTTAGAATATATGTTTGTGAGCAGTGCCAGTTGCATCCACTTCCTTGCTGCCCTAGCCAGCGTCTCTGACACCCCACAGGAAGCCCACTCCCCCCTAACTTACTTCGTAACACAGTGTTTTGAGAGAGATTTCTCTGATGAGGCACTGGTGGTGCCAAGTCTGAAACTGGGCACGTAGGGAAGGGTGCTTCCACTCCACTAACGTCGTCGGAAAACTGCGTCGGGATGCAGCTTACCTTAGGAGGCTTCTTCTTCTTCTTCTTCTTTCCCACGTGCCCAGTTTCAGTTATTTGCGGCATGTAGGAATGGCTGTTTCATCTGCCCTAACGTCATCGACTATTTGTTGGGCTAACTGTTGCCTTCTTCATTTTTAGTCTATCAGTGGCGAGTAGTGGGATTTACCCAATTTTTGTAGCGCATACCCATTTTTATGATGAACTGTGACCACATGACATACCGTGACTACATGACACGTCGACAAGCCTAGACCTTACGGTGCTTCGCCCCTAAAAGAAAGTGCTGAAACGTTTCATTCTTTTTTTGATTTGGTAAAACGGGCTTTGTGGCATGCACATAGCAATACAAGGCAGGCTACTTTAGAAAAAAATGGTTGGGCTTCGAATGTTGTCACGAAACAGAAAAAAAAATTTCTTTTGGAGGAACGGCTGGCTGCACCAACTATTCATACACGTAACAAATGGTTACGACAGGAAGTTATGAAATATTTTTTGGCACTTGTGATGAACGCCGACCGCAGTGTGAAACACTGCGGTCTTCATTCGATAGACTATGCATGCTGTTTCTTTGACGGCTTCTGATGCATTTTATACCATGTAATTTCTCCCAGAAAGCTCGGAATGCAAACAAAGAATTGCAACGGTCTCTACAAGTCAGCCCATTCAAAATTTTATGCTGCGGACAGGCGGACATTTTTCAATGTCTGCCTGTCAGTTCTTTCGATAACATCTCGAAACTAAATTTTCCGCACCAAAGTTTCCAGTTGTCGATAACGGTATTAATACAACAGAACGCAAATAAAGAGGAACAGGTAGGTTCCACGTGAGATGATAGAAGTCTGCATATATGTCTGACAAATTAACCAATATAAATGATTTTTGGCATGAAAGAAAAAGAGTGCGAAATATTAAAACATCGAGAGACCTCGCCACTAGGAGGTAGAACTTTCCAGCTTGACAGTCAGGGAAGTCAGAAATTTAAAACTTCAGACAAGCAAGAGAACGTACACCGCATGTAAAAAAGATATGAAGTACTTGCCCCATTGATTTCTTTTCTTTTCAAGTGAGGCTGCTAAAGACAGCAAGAACACCCGTCAGTTATCTCAGCGCACACAGCGAAGCCGAGAACACGTGAGGATGACGAAAAGATAGGTGCAAGTCACCCGCCTTGAAACCGAGGCGTTCAAATTCTGAAACAAATAAAAGGGCTGGCGGAAATTTTTCTGCGAGCGAATATAAAGTTAGCACGCACCCTGAGAACGAAGGGCCGAATGCAAAGAAAACACACGCGAAATAACGTACTCTAGGTGCCAGCGGTTCGCTGTCGCCGACGAACACGCCAGCAGCGAGTACCCTCGGGGCCTCAGCAGGCGTCCATCAATTGAGATCCGGCGTTCACGCATACGCGCACACGGAGGCGTCGACGTCGTTGCCGTTCACGGGGAACCCAGAATTACCCGGGGGAACGCACGTACGACGAGACACAGCAGCGGATGGTGGCAGGCTGAAATGAAAGCTGCGATGGAGGCGAGGGTGACAGAGCTTTCTTAAGGAACTACAAACGAAGGTAAAAGACTGGAATGTCGGCGAGAGGGCAAGATCATCAAGTTCTTTCTCTCACATGTGTGTGTGCGTGTGTGTGTTTAAGTGTGTGCTTGTGCGTGTGTGCGTGTGTCTGTGTGTGTGTTTGAGAGAGACAAAGCATAGGCGATGATCTTGCCCCCGTCTTCCTTCAGAAAGCTCTCAACCTCGCCTCCATCCCAGCTTTCATTATATATATATATATATATATATATATATATATATATATATATATATATATATATATATATATATATATATATATATATATATATATATATATATATATATATATATATATGCGTGTGTGTGTGGAGAGAGAAAGAACGAAGGAAGGGAAAGCTGCCTATGGGAGTATCGATGCTTTTATTCTCGGAATATCAGGTGAATGTAAAAAAAAGTTATCTGATGACAGGATCTGCAAATCATCGACTGTTTTTTTTTTCTATTTCCCTCTCTTTTTCTCGAGTTAGAGGAGGAAGACAGGGGAGAACCGTGGTCTGCCGGAGACAGGAGCTTTCTTTTTTAACGAGCGAGAGAAAATTCGAATCGGCTAACATGTGTATGCGACAGCCTGCATTATGTTCCCATTTCGCAAATTTTTCAAAACCCGGAGACCGGCGTGCGCCGAATCAGATATTCTTACCGGGAGTCGCCCGCCAAATGGTGCCGACGCAGGTTTAATGCACAGCGGACTTGTTGACAGCCGAACGGGTAGGTGATTTTTCATTTCGTCGGCAAGAATGTGCTGTTCATTCTACCGTTGTGAAGAACGACGTTCGAAGGAGTAACGAGAGAAATAATAAAAAAAAAACGCATTCGCATTGGCGGCATGAAGACTACAGCGCGGAGAAACAAAAATAAATGTGCCGGTAAAGGGAGTTTGATGACGTAGAGAAAACTGCCTGTCACCGAGGCATTGCGGTAGTCACTGCTGACGCGGATTATGAAAATAAATGCTTGATACATTTTTAAAAGAAAAATACAAGGAGTACGAGCGCTTAAGCAAAGCCGAAAAAATTTGTCACCAGAAAAGGCACCACAAATGTGCTAGCAGACAGCTATGTTGTGAAGCCTGAAGAAATATGCTTGAATTCTCGATGACAACAGACTTGCACGAGCGGCTGTAGACTCTTAATGATGTCGTATACCGCACAAGACTGCCGCTCTGCGCTGTGACGTTATGTGTGTACGTGTGTGCGCCCCCCTCTCTTTCTCTCTTTCTTTACGCTTCCTTCAATGTCCCCCCATCCCTTTCCCCTGTGCAAGGTAGCATACCGGTTATGCCTAACTGGTTAACATCCCCGCCTTTCCTCTCTCTCGTTTTCTCTCCTTCCTGAAGAAATATGACAGCATGCTTTAATTCAGAAACCTGGTATTTAGTAATATCTGAGGTATTGCGAGCCAAAACTACGATATGATTATGAGGCCCTTCGTAGGGGCGGGCTATTGAAATTTCGACCATAAAGTGTTCTCTAATGTGCACTCACGTGGCACAGTGCACGGGCCTCTAGCGTTACGCCTCCATCGAAATGCGACGGGCGCTTGCGGGAGCGCTCCCGACCGGAAAAGCGAAGTGATGTCACTCACTGTCTCGCCATTTCTATTACTTTCGAACGTAATGTGGGGGGAACCTTCGAGCTCTAGTTTGACGTATTTGTCAGAACCTGATTATGGGCATAAACGCTTGATTCGGGCGAATTCAGTGATTTTCTTTCTCTTTTTTTTTGTTGCTTTTTTTTCCCTTTTTTTTTTCTATTTTGCTCCTTGGCACTAAAAAGAGGTCAGAATGGGCGCAGCTTTTCGTGTTACTAGAAAAGATGCGTCGCCCTAACATCGTCGCCTCAGTTACATCGAAAAAGATTCAACGAGCTCCACTTCGCGGACACCGATAAAACAGTGAAGCTGGCGGCCTTCCCTTCATCAGGCTATCGCATTTCTACGTTTTGAAAGTCTTTCAGATATGTTGTATCACTGCTCTCTACTAAACACTCTTTGTTAAGCTTTGAGGTGGCAGTATAGCCACCACCTTTCATAACCAAAAAGTATCACGTGAAAGTGGTGCGACTAAGCTAACGCCCACGCCATTAGTTGGGCTAACTGTTGCCATGTTCCTTTTTAGCGAAAGCTGTGTGAAGTGGGATTTGCCCAATTTCTATGATGATAGTTTTCTGATAGGCCTCAGATTTCTGCGGCACATTCCCGCTTGTTGGGCTAACTGTTGCCTTCATTTTTAGTGAACCAGTGGTGAGCAGTGGGACTTACCCAATGTCTCTGGCGCATACCCATTTACGATGCCCACGGATACCGGACATGAAAGGCTCAACCAAGAACAGCTTGGCTCTTAACCCATATATGCCCAAACTCGGAAAAAATGACAAAACAAATATTTTTTTCACAAAAAAGCGCACTTGTACCCTCAAAAGAAAGCACAAGTTTTTTATTTACTGCCAGGTAAACGTGACACTGTTTTTCAAGCGGTCCTACGTACTGGACACTGGGCATTATGGGTGCTATGTGCGGGTGTGGTAAGCCTTGAAACATTTCACGTGCATGCCGACATTGCACTTCTCACAGCGAGGAGTTCTCTTCTCATGTCAGTGAGCGCACCTTGTCTGTTTACTCTGAGGGACAACAGTGTGGTCGGTGCGCGTCTACAAGACGTCTTTCATACGAAGCACGCGTTTGCCCGGAGAAAGCGGTCGGCACGTGGCGGGATGTAAAGCAAGCAATGTGTAGGCTTGCACACGTTGAGAATAAGACCTGTTTGATGTGCTGTAAGTGGCGCTAGTCATCAGCTAAAGAACTACCGATGTTAGAATGCATCAAAGAAGCGTCCTATATGTAGGACACTAGGCATATATGGGTTACGATAACTTCACAATCTTCAGGTATGCACGTATAGACGGACAGTGCAGTCAGTTGAATTTCGGTTAGTTGCTCTGTAGTGCGTGAGGCTGGCAATGTGCACCTATTGATAGAATAATCAGAGGCGATCACGACGAAAGCTCCATGTGAGCCTACAAACTTTAAGCTAGTGTTATGCATCCATGTCGCGAACCTCGCGACATGGAACTCCGTGCAATGGAACAAATATATTCGTACATATATGGTTGGAGGAGACTCGAGAGTTCGATCTCCATATACCGTAATTAAGTCAAGTATTTAACAATGATATCTGGCGTTTTACGTCCCAAAACCATGTTGTGATTATGACGAGCGCCTTAGTTCAGAGCTCCGGAAATTCCAACCATCTAGCGTTCAGTTTCACAGTATTTGCGCGAAAGTGATTGGGATCGAACCGCCGACCTTCGCGTCAGCAGCCGAGTACCGTGACCACTCTACCACTGATGCGGACGCAATGCTCCTGAAATGTCGACCACCTGCACCTAAATCTAAGCACACGAGTCTCCAGCATTTTGCATCCATCGAAATGCGGCCGCTGCGGCCATGGATTCAATCCTACGCCCTTCGGTGTCAGCAGTCTAGTACCATAACCACGAGACCACCGTGGTGGGCGGCTTCAACTTTATAGCCTGGGAATTTCTTTCTTTATTACTGGGGTTTTCTTTCTAGTAAGACGCGAAAATTCAGAATAAGAATAATTTTTATTTCAACATCGGGCTGCCAAAGAAATAGATATTGAGGGCCGTGAGCGAAAACCCACAAAACGGCTTGACGGGGCCCACGGTTCCTTCAACTTCACACCAACAGATGGCAACATGAACACGGAGCAGCAAAAATACACTATTGTCTTTCTTTCCCAAAAGATTCAAAGAAAAAAAAGCAGTTGCATGTTACATGACAAATACTCGTGTTATCACATAAAGTACTGCAATTGTGTATGAGAAGCGCATCGTAACATCCAATGTAACACGGTTTTAATGCAATGCAGCACACACAATGTAACCATGCTGTAAGTAATGAAACGTATGTTGTAGTCATATTACGCACAGAACTGGAAGTTAATAATGAATAAAAAAAATGTGATCATAACGAAATATATATATATATATATATATATATATATATATATATATATATATTAAACAATAATGAATCCGACACCTCCTGATCGCGAGCATAATATGCGGTGAGATAAGTCACCATGGCAGGTCACACAAGAAAAGGAAGGACTTCGTCCATCGTATATCAGACTCCGAATAGGGTCATAAACCGGGAGAAGCATGTGGCGAAACAGCAGTAAACGAAGAAAAGGACTACGGCCCGTCACGCACACCGGGGACCCGGAAGGTCGCTCCCGAGTCCTCGGAGGAGCAAGGGAACGTATCCGTGATTCAACACGACGATCGACTGCCACTGGCTTTGTCCTGGATTCTGTCTCTCCTTTCACGCCGGCCGTTGTTATTTATTGTGACTCGTCCCACTCTTGTCATTCTGTCTCGACTGCTCAGACATGGTCGACGAAGCGCGTAAACACGTCGCCCCGGCCGTAGCAGGCGTCCATGCGCTAAACTAGGAGACAACATCGACATTTTGTCGGAAAGGAAGTAAATAAAAAACAGACACAGCAGACACAGAAAAAATAACATGGTGCACATAATTTTGGATGTGTTAACTTTCAAGAAACTACTTATTTGATACACTATACCACGATTTACTCTTCCGATGGTCCTCCGACTTTCACACGCACACAGGTGCAAAAGTCGATATTACTCCAGGGAGATAGCGAAGGAAGGACGCAGATACTTCAATTAGGATAATCTGGGCTAGGCTATCATACACACAGGAAAAGGTGCGTTGGAACACGAAATCACAGAGCGAACAATAAAGATAGCAGGCCGTAGTCCTTGACTGCCTAACAGTTGTTTCGTCGACTGCATCGCATATACGAAAAATTATCTACGGGAAAGTCCTAGGGGAAAGTCCTCGGCATCATTGTCGGTTAGTTCTCATTAATAGGGTTCATAAGTGTTACAGAAGGAGGTCGCAAAATAAGCACTGTCAGGGGGGACCTCCTAGCAGTGGCGTAGCCAGGGGGTGGCACACCGGGCACGTGCCCCCCCCCGAATTTTTTTTCGCCATGGCATACTGTTGTGCCACGCCCTTGCCATGCCCTTGCCAGCCCCGAACACCGACTGCGGTCGTCGTTCTACGCGACTGCAAGTCCACATACCAGAGCGGGAGGAACAACAAAGCCCCGCGCACGTTGCTGTTGGGCCGCACCCTTGCCGACGCCTTGCTGATTTCGCCGGGCCGGTCTTACCCCACCCTGTTGCGACAGGCGCTGTCAACAAGCCACCGTCTCCCCAACAGGGTCACTAGAGCGGTCATTACCCAGTCTCGTGGTCCTTCGTCATCGTACAGGTACTGACCCTTGGAGGCGAAGGCGTGGACACTATTGTGCACCAGCAGGTGGTGCAGAATTGGCGGACTCTTGGCCACCGCTTGGAGAGGAGGATATGGGGGTGGACCCCAACCACCACATTTAATCCGGCGCATCGAGGAGCGCCGTGCCTGTTCAGCCTGTTCACGAAGACCGTCAACATGTAAATACTCTGTATAAAGTATTTTCAGTCTTCCAACTTGTCCTGATGACTGCTCCGAGCACGACACCCGCACGCGTTCGCACCGGCCACGCAACCCCATTCGTAACAGTGGTGGCAGCGGTGGGATACGACGCAACCCCATTCCTAACAGTGGTGGCACAGGTATGTTTTGTTTCATTCTGGTCTGGCATTCCGAGGGGTGTGCAGAGGGCACTTGCAGCGTTAGGTGTGGTTTGGCAATGGTTGTCCTGTCGAGTTCGTCTTATCCACAGGAACCATGAGTCCGTGTAAGCTGCGTGTTCGTGAGGAATGCCTGCAGAGACGGCCAATGCTCCTGAGAGCTTCGCCTCGAGACCCATGGACGAGCCTGGTGTCCGGCCGCATCAATTCAGCCGAGCCGCGTGGAGCCGCACGTCCTCCTGATGCATTGTTTGGTGGCGGGGGAGCTGTTGTGCCACGCCCTTGCCATGCCCTTGCCAGCCCCGAACACCGACTCCGGTCGTCGTTCTACGCGACTGCAAGTCCACATACCAGAGCGGGAGGAACAACAAAGCCCCGCGCACGTTGCTGTTGGGCCGCACCCTTGCCGACGCCTTGCTGATTTCGCCGGGCCGGTCTTACCCCACCCTGTTGCGACAGGCGCTGTCAACAAGCCACCGTCTCCCCAACAGGGTCACCAGAGCGGTCATTACCCAGTCTCGTGGTCCTTCGTCATCGTACAGGTACTGACCCTTGGAGGCGAAGGCGTGGACACTATTGTGCACCAGCAGGTGGTGCAGGATTGGCGGACTCTTGGCCACCGCTTGGAGAGGAGGATATGGGGGTGGACCCCAACCACCACATTTAATCCGGCGCATCGAGGAGCGCCGTGCCTGTTCAGCCTGTTCACGAAGACCGTCAACATGTAAATACTCTGTATAAAGTATTTTCAGTCTTCCAACTTGTCCTGATGACTGCTCCGAGCACGACACCCGCACGCGTTCGCACCGGCCACGCAACCCCATTCGTAACAATACATAGCGAAAAATGGACATTTCAAGGAGGTGCCCCCCCCTGAAATCATGGAGGTGCCCCCCCCACCCGAAAAAAATTTCTGGCAACGCCCCTGCCTCCTAGTGATATTGTATTTATCGAATACAGGGCAGGCAAGTGGTGAGCGCAAGGAAAGGCTATTAGAAACACGAAGTCAAAAAGAAAATATTAAACAACAAGCATATTTTCAAAGCGGGAACTGCAATAGCACTGGAGAAAGCAATACTTAGAAAAATGAGATCATGATTTCTCTAGAAGCCAATAACATCACAGTTTGTCTTAGAGCGAAATCTGAGGACACCGCGTTATGCGACTCGTTTTGTTATACAACAACGAAAGCAAAATGTCATTGGCTATATTTTCTTGTTAAATTATGTGTGCTGAACTCCGAGAAAAAGTAATATCAATGATAGCGAACATACTTTTATTTATACAACTTGCGCAGTAACGTGCGAGAACCTTTACAACACATTTTTGATGAATTTCCACCCGTGTGAAAACACACACGAGGATTCGCTGCACCGGGTTTTCAAGAAACTACTCGTTTCGGCAACACGGTTCCTCAGTTTAGCTTGATTAAAGTGCGAAGCCAATGTGCGACTCGCATTTTAACCTCTCGCTGGCCTCAGTTTCGTGCTCCACCCCTTCGCAACGCTTCGTCACTTGTCGGGTTCTTCGCACGACGAAATTTAACTCTTAGCAGAAGCGAGAAATTGAAATGTGAGCATTGGGCTATGGCGCTCAATGTAAAGAAAGACGGTCAAGCTCATCAAAAAAAAAATAATAATAATAATAAAAGAAGAAAAAACCGGCAGATCCCACGCACTGTGGGAATCGATGTAATGCGAAGCAGCCAGCAAGAAGCAAATCATGCTGTACATAATATGCATGTCATTATTTACTTCTTAGGACCTGTTATTTCTGTTCGTCATACAGTCACGTCGCGCAATACAAATTTTGGTGTATATCAAGCTAGCGAACTGGACGCAAGCGTACCATGAGCGTGGCATGTAAATGACATTGTAGATGACATGCCTGCCAAGATTTTTCATGTTACCACCTGCCACTTATGTTCGCTTAATTTTTTACCTCGAATCGCAACGAGACGCGTGACCAATCTGCCTCCGTTTCGCATGCGTTCGTATTCTTGCGCTTTGCGCATCGTGCAGACACCATCCGCGTTCCAGCGTTTAAATTGACGGACACTCTGTCAATTCCCAAGTGTGTTCCTCGAACGCCTGTGCCCACTTTTTAGATGGGGTCGGTAAGAATGAAACCTGATGTGCGCGTCTCCCTCCTTGCATGATTAGAGACGCGGGGCACAGCGACGCGACGCAAGCAAAGCGCGAGCGCTGTAGAGTCCAACGCGACCGGCGTCCGTTTGCGCGCCCCAGCGCCCACCTGGCACCGTGCCAATTCACGCCTGGAGGGACGGACGGGCGGACGTAAGCATGAGATATTAAAGGCTTTCGCCTTTAAAATTTGGTGTATATCAAGCTAGCGAAACGGCATCGAGAGTGTCATGAGCGTGGCATGCAAGTCATGTTGCACATGACATATCATGATTTCCATATTACCACTTGTCATTTATGCTCGTCATACAATCATGTCGCTCAATACCAAATTTGGTGTATATGAAGCTAGCGAAGCGGCCACGGGGGTACCATGAGCGTGGCATGCAAGTCATGTTACACATGACATGTCATTATTTCCTATGACCACATGACATTTCTGTTCGTCATACAGTCACGTCACTCAATACCAAATTTGGTGTAGCGAAACGGCCGTCAGGGCACCATGAGCGTGGCATGTAAATCATGTTGTACATGACATGCAGGTCATGATTTTCATATTACCACCTGTCATTTATGTTGGTCATGCAGAAATATCTCATCGTACCAATTTCTGGATATATCAAGTTAAGAAAACGGCCTCAGGAGCCCTATGGTCATGGCGTGCAAATCATACTTTTCATGTCAAGTTAGTCATGATTTTCATGATATGACCAGTCAATCATGTTTGTCATAGAGTCATGTTATGCCATACCAATTTAGGTATAAATCCAAACAACGATACGGCCAGGAGAGCACAAAGTCGTAGGCGGCTGGATGGATAGATAGATAGATAGATAGATAGATAGATAGATAGATAGATAGATAGATAGATAGATAGATAGATAGATAGATAGATAGATAGATAGATAGATAGATAGATAGATAGATAGATAGATAGATAGATAGATAGATAGATAGATAGATAGATAGATAGATAGATAGATAGATAGATAGATAGATAGATAGATAGATAGATAGATAGATAGATAGATAGATAGATAGATAGATAGATAGATAGATAGATAGATAGATAGATAGATAGATAGATACGCTCAAAGTCGCCGAAGTTCGCTAAGAAATGCTTCGCATTTAAAAATGTACATTGTAGTGCTCCTCACAAATTGGACAGAACGACAGGAATTTGCATGTACGGCGTGTGAAGTGCTGAAGGGTGTCATTTTTTCTTTTCTTTTAACTTAGGAGAAGCTTAAGGGACCACCCTGTAGCCGTCTCATGTCTCGCGTTGGCGCCACCCAGGTCCCACGTTTGATACACATAAGCTGAGCAGGCTGTACGTCTGGAACGCCAGCAAGCGCTTGCCCATTAACTCCAACTTCGCCGAAGCGCTCATTCGTCAGTCCGAACCAGTGAAGCGACAGCGGAAGGCCAGCGTCGGGAGTTTTAGACGAACCGTGCTCGAAGTAGCTAACAGTATAAAGGAGACAACAGAACGGAAAACGGATAATCGCAATACAAATCCGATAATCACAGGAAAAGAACAGTAAATGATATAAAGGTTACATCTTGATACGAAACAGAACCGAAAAGAGCAGAAAACCACAATGAAAAAACACAAATAGAGAGAAAAGAGCAGATAAATACACCATAAACACAAGGGAAACACGGGCGAATCAATGCTTTTAAGTTCGTTCAACTTTCGCTTGGGGTTGAACTGGCTTTGACATTGCGATGTTGATCGTCCTCAGAACTACAGTCGACTTCCATGTTCCTTATGCAATACATGGATTTCACTAAAATAATGGCGCCTCATTGTTCCCGTTTCCATTGCATATTATATGTAAGTATACAGGAGAGAAAAAATGTAAGAATGGATTTTCAGGAGCGAAGCTCCTTAGGCTTGCACGATGTCCGTTGTCGCAGCTTCCCGTCGGCCGCTCCGAAACCCTATCTCAGCAAGCCTGTCGATCAAGGTCATGACGTCATGCGCAGAACCGTTCGCAGAGCGCACTAAGCGCGCATACCAACTGCGCACAGGTGTTGCGCTGCGGCGGGGCCGCTTCGAAACCCCTCTCCGAGCAAGCGCACGACGTCATGCGCAGAACCGTTCGCAGAGCGCACTAAGCGCGCATACCGACTGGGCATAGGTGTTGCATTGCGCCGGCGCCGCTTCGAAACCCCTCTCCGAGCAGGCGCACGATGTCATGCGCAGAACCGTTCGCAGAGCGCACTAAGCGCGCATAACGACTGCGCACAGGTGTTGCGTTGCGGCGGCGCCGCTTCGAAACCCCTCTCCGAGCAGGCGCACGATGTCATGCGCAGAACCGTTCGCAGAGCGCACTAAGCGCGCATACCAAATGCGCACAGGTGTTGCGCTGCGGCGGCGCCGCTTCGAAACCCCTCTCCGAGCAAGCGAACGACGTCATGCGTAGAACCATTCGCAGAGCGCACGAAGCGCGCATACCGACTGGGCACAGGTGTTGCGTTGTGGCGGCGCCGCTTCGAAACCCCTCTCCGAGCGGGCGCACGATGTCATGCGCAGAACCATTCACAGAGCGCACGCAGCGCGCATACCGACTGCGCACAGGTGTAGCGCTGCGGCGGCGCCGCTTCGAAACCTCTCTCCGAGCAGGCGCACGATGTCATGCGCAGAACCGTTCGCAGAGCGCACTAAGCGCGCATACCAACTGCGCACAGGTGTTGGGCTGCGGCGGCGCCGCTTCGAAACCCCTCTCCGAGCAAGCGAACGACGTCATGCGTAGAACCATTCGCAGAGCGCACGAAGCGCGCATACCGACTGGGCACAGGTGTTGCGTTGTGGCGGCGCCGCTTCGAAACCCCTCTCCGAGCGGGCGCACGATGTCATGCGCAGAACCATTCACAGAGCGCACGCAGCGCGCATACCGACTGCGCACAGGTGTAGCGCTGCGGCGGCGCCGCTTCGAAACCTCTCTCCGAGCAGGCGCACGATGTCATGCGCAGAACCGTTCGCAGAGCGCACTAAGCGCGCATACCAACTGCGCACAGGTGTTGCGCTGCGGCGGCGCCGCTTCGAAACCCCTCTCCGAGCAAGCGCACGACGTCATGCGCAGAACCATTCGCAGAGCGCACTAAGCGCGCATACCGACTGAGCACAGGTGTTGCGCTGCGGCGGCGCCGCTTCGAAACCCCTCTCCGAGCAAGCGCACGATGTCATGCGCAGAACCGTTCGCAGAGCGCACTAAGCGCGCGTACCAACTGCGCACAGGTGTTGCGCTGCGGCGGCGCCGCTTCGAAACCCCTCTCCGAGCAGGCGCACGATGTCATGCGCAGAACCGTTCGCAGAGCGCACTAAGCGCGCATACCGACTGGGCACAGGTGTTGCGCTGCGGCGGCGCCGCTTCGAAATCTCTCTCCGAGCAAGCGCACGACGTCATGCGCAGAACCGTTCGCAGAGCGCACTAAGCGCGCATACCGACTGGGCACAGGTGTTGCGTTGCGGCGGCGCCGCTTCGAAACCCCTCTCCGAGCAGGCGCACGATGTCATGCGCAGAACCGTTCGCAGAGCGCACTAAGCGCGCATACCGACTGGGCACAGGTGTTGCGCTGCGGCGGCGCCGCTTCGAAACCCCTCTCCGAGCAAGCGCACGATGTCATGCGCAGAACCGTTCGCAGAGCGCACTAAGCGCGCATACCAACTGCGCACAGGTGTTGCGCTGCGGCGGCGCCGCTTCGAAACCCCTCTCCGAGCGGGCGCACGATGTCATGCGCAGAACCGTTCGCAGAGCGCACTAAGCGCGCATACCGACTGGGCACAGGTGTTGCGCTGCGGCGGCGCCGCTTCGAAACCCCCTCTCCGAGCAGGCGCACGATGTCATGCGCAGAACCGTTCGCAGAGCTCACTAAGCGCGCATACCGACTGCGCACAGGTGTTGCGCTGCGGTGGCGCCGCTTCGAAACCCCTCTCCGAGCAAGCGCACGACGTCATGCGCAGAACTGTTCGCAGAGCGCACTAGGGGTGCATACCGACCGCGCACAGGTGTTCCGCCGGCGGCGCGCCGCTCGTACCTAGAGCGCGCATGCAAGCCGTGTACAGCAGGCTGCATGGCTCGCAAGCCACTCATACTTACACCGTGGAGCACTAGCGCATCGATCAATGGCGCTACACTTAGTAAAATAAAATTACGTAAACTGGCTTCCAAGGAGCTTGGCTCCATCATCAGCATTCATTTCGTGGATCTGCATTAATTTTATTTATTTATTTATTTATTTATTTATTTATTTATTTATTTATTTATTTCATTCACCGTTCTCAGCCGTGGTCTGACCTTTGGGGACATTTCCAAACGTTATACGCCTGCATCAATCACCCTTGCTTTTCTACGCTATCTGATCGGAGTTTTCTTTAAAATTCTAGCCGGTTTTGTCTTGTCTTCAGAAGAAATAAGACGTGTTTTCTCTGTGTAATTATTTCTACATAGCACTCGTACACTTTCTCTGGGTCACACGGTTGCTGTTGGCCTCGTTGTTTTATAAAGAGCACTGCAACTGACTTAGAAACAGAACTCAAGAAGGGTATTCAAAGTGATGAACAAGAACACAAATTTATGTAAAGCTGTTAATAAAAATGAAGAACCTTAGAGAGAGACGCGGAGTACCGTGCTGAATACGCGTTGGAACATATTACGCCATCCACTTTTCTTGGAATCTTCAGATTTACCTTTATAATTACCACGTTACATGACTGTTTGAAGTATCGTGGATAAGCTTCCGTGTTGTTTTTGTTTTCTTTTAGATGTGAAGCATCTTATGGCGAAGCTTAATCCGGTGGTGGTGGTGGTGGTGGTGGTGGTGGTGGTGGTGGTGGTGGTGGTGTGCGGCGTGATTACCCTTACTGCGCATGCGCAAACCTTTCAAAAAATAAAAATAAAAAACCTCCTCTCGGCATCCCTCCCCGCGGCAACCACACCCTCACTGCGCATGCGCCTCCCCTCCTCTCTCCCCTCCTACGTTCCCCCCCCTCTCTCCTCTAGGCATCCCTGCCCGCGGCGTCCATACTCCCACTGCGCATGCGCGTCCCCCCTCTCTCTCCTCTAGGCATCCCTGCCCGCGGCGTCCACACTCCCACTGCGCATGCGCGGCCCCCCTTTCTCTCCTCTACTACACTCCCCCCTCTCTCGCCTCGCGACGCCGACGCAGGCAGCGTCTGCTAGCGAGTTTCTTGGTTGAAAAAACCGACTGCTCGCGCTGCACAACCGTTCACTGGCCACCCCGTATATATGTCAATGGATCTTGACCTGCAAGGTGGTGCCGGTGGGAGATTTCTCCTGTGCGTTGTTGAAGAATAAAAATTCGCAGCGTGCGCGTTAACTAAAAGCGGACTGCGGTTCTCTGTGTCCAGTCGGAGTCTTCTGTCTCTCATTGCCCATTAGCAGCGATTGACATGTTCCAGTAGGAAACACTGCTCCATCACTGCGTGCTTTGCGCCTCCCCAGTTTTCTCTCCTGCGCAACGCTGCGATGAGCACCAGCGTCAACGCCACCGCCAATGTGAGCGTTAGCGCCCGCTGCTTCACATCTACACATGGTTCCCTTTAGCGGGAGATGGTGTACTTTTTTTAGATGTGAAGCATCTTATGGCGAAGCTTAATCCGGTGGTGGTGGTGGTGGTGGTGGTGTGCCGCGTGCCCACCCTTACTGCGCATGCGCAAACAGTTACAAAAAATAAAAATAAAAAACCTCCTCTCCCCCTCTCTCTCCTCTAGGCATCCCTCCCCGCGGCAACCACACCCACAAGGCGCATGCGCCTCCCTTCCTCTCTCCCCTCTTACACTCCCCCCCTCTCTCCATCCCTGCCCGCGGCGTCTAACTCCCCCTGCGCATGCGCGTCCCCCCCTCTCTCTCCTCTCCTACGCTCCCCCCCTCTCTCCTTTACGCATCCCTGCCCACGGCGTTCACACTCCCACTGCGCATGCGTGTCACCCCCTCTCTCTCCTCTCCTACGCTCCTCCCTCTCTCGCCTCGCGACGCCGACGCAGGCAGCGTCTGCTAGCGAGTTTCTTGGTTGAAAAAACCGACTGCTCGCGCTGCACAACCGTTCACTGGCCATCCCGTATATATAGCAATGGATCTTGACCTCCAAGGTGGTGCCGGTGGGAGATTTCTCCTGTGCGTTGTTGAACAATGAAAATTCGCAGCGTGCGCGTTAACTAAAAGCGGAGTGCGGGTCTCTGTGTCCAGTCGGAGTCTTCTGTCTCTCATTGCCCATTAGCAGGGATTGGCATGTTCTAGTAGGAAAAACTGCTTCATCACTGCCTGCTTTGCGCCTCCCCAGTTTTCTCTCCTGTGCAACGCTGCGATGAGCGCCAGCGTCAACGCCGCCGCCAGTGTAAGCGTTAGCGCCCGCTGCTTCACATCTACACATGGTTCCCTTTAGCGGGAGATGGTGTAATTTTTTTCTTTTTATGAGGACTTTCTTTTCTCCCAATGATTAGTAAACGGCATAAATATTATATCCGCAAATTTAAGGCGGTTTTTGTGATACACATAAGTATGGCACGGCGCTTAAGCCGATGAAGCCGAGCTCGTAAACCAGGGACCTTGCGGAAAAAATGCTCAGTTTGTAGGTAGGGTCGCAACAGTAACCCTTATTCAGTGCGCAGAGTGCGGAAGCACCTAATCTCGTCCGTTACTTGTGCCTCACAAATTTTTGTTCTACCAATAATGAGCTTACTTCCAGAAAAGCGACGGGAAAAAGCCTGCCGACGCTGCCAGACAAAATATCTCCTATAGAGCTGATTACGGGTTGACGGGTGAGATTTTGTAAGTTTTCATTAAGTGGACTGTTCACTTCAGCACACCCTTATTGGCTAAATCCTGACAGTGAGCAAGCTAGTACCAATAGTGAACCCCAGCTTCAATCTATATCCAATCGGCGCACGCTGAAATTGATTTAGCAGCAACGTTTAGTGGAAACTTACATCCCACCTCTCGTAAGCCTGCTCAAAAAGAAGAAATGGCACTAAGCGATGAAGGAATTAGAGAAACAAATAAATAGAATTAGGAAGGCAGACTGGGCGAGTTCTTCGAAATGCAAGGCACTTGAATAGCAGCACAAAAGACGGGACCAAGAAAGAGACACGCACAACGCTGTATGTCCTCTCTAGACGCATACAACAGCGTTGCAGACACATAAAACAGCGTTGAATGCCTTTTCTTTCTTGGTCCCCTCTTTAGCGGTGTTGGTCAGGTACAACGTGAAGAAAGAAAAATATGAACGAAGAAATGGATCATTACTCGTATGGTAAGCACTGTAAAAGATCGACGCAGAAAAAAATAGTAACTGAGCAAGATAACAGCGAACTCGAAATGAGATAGAGCGAATGCGATGAGCGCACTCATCCTGACATTCACGTTGACGACGCCGGAGACAGGTTTGCACAAGAAGCCACCTCCTTGTCGGAGGCTACCATTCCAGTTATACTGGAGTGCAGGAAAGGTGAAGACAGCATAGCGAGATCCCTATTATTAACTTGCTGTCATATCATTCCTCCAAATCTCCCTTTCTCTTCAATCATCCTTAAAGAGCAGGAAGTCGACGTGCCCTTTAGGTGGCAGTGGTCAGCGTTGGGTATTTGTGGATGGAAATCAAATAAATAAAATGAAAAAATCAACTTAAACGCGGCGTTGAAGACGAAGAAAAGCGCTTCATGTGGTCTTCGCATGGTATTATGGTGTCTATCCTTTCTGTATGCATATACGCACCTCCCCCCCCCCCCCCATCCCCCCCCACCTTTGCAGCACCTCCACCTTCTAATGAACCCGAAGAATGGCCACTTGATAGACACGCGTACAAAATACGAACGCTGCCGAATTAGTGTGTGCGTAGAACGGGGTTGGTACTTTAGTACCAAGGTGAAGTACTGCCTGTTCGTAAAAGGGAAAAAGAAATTGTCTGGCTAATAATAATTGTTGGGTTTTTACGTCCCAAAACCACGAAAGGACCATTAGATCTGCCTTAGTGGAGGGATCTGGAAATTTCGACTACCTGGGTGTTCTTAAACGCGGACTTAAATCTAACAGCATAGATCTTTTGCGTTTTGCCTCCATGAAAATGCCCCCCGCGGTCGAGATTCGATCTCACGAGCCACTTGCTGACTGCGTAGTTTGTCCAACACAAGGTTTGGAACGTATGTGCTACGGCCCTGTGTTGCGGGAGGCCCGTAGCGCTTTTTTTTTTTTTTTGCCATTCTCTCTCAGTCATTATCCGTAAGCCTGTCTTCTAGATCTGCCCTAAAAAAAAGTTAAGACCTTTGTGGGTGCGCAACGACTGCTTGGTTGCTCAATGGCTAATACATATCCACGCGTTTAAGGAGTAAGATGAAATTTATGTGGGAACAACCGCGATTTAGTTGCTTGTCGTGTTTTGATTCCAAGTAAAAATTCTGAAGGCTGCACCAACAGGTGACAAGAAAAAAGCAACGAATAAGTGAATGCTATTAGCACTGTAAACACCAGACTACTCTTTTCAGACGTGCAACATGATTTCTTCATGCGCACAGCTAATGCCGAAAGTGAAAGGTAATAGGACCACAAATGTTACACAGCACTCAAAGAAATAATAGATTACCTGTTACTCCTTTGGAAACTGCTGACTTGCCACATATATCTCTTTTTAAAGATGCTTGTTAACTTTCTTTTGGAAAGTTGCACCTTTTACGACTCTCCAGAGACTTTATTAAACTCCAAAAGAAAGAGTTTTATATGTGGCAAGTCAGGAACCGTGAAGAAAGAGTAACAATCAATTTTCTTTATAATGTGCCATCTATTTCAGCTCTTAGCACTCCTTCCACATAATGCCACATGAATTAATTCTCCTTCATACATAGATACCACACGGCACAAAAATTTATTTCACGCAAATATTTTCTAAAGCGTTTCTTCGCTCGACGTCCGTTACGTTGTTTCGATTACGAACAAAATAAAGCAATCTATCTACATCCTCGCAGCAACGTTAGCGTTAAAAGCGCAATGCCTTTAGCACCATTTAGAATTGCGAGGTCCCAGACACGCGCATGGTCTGCGCGGCGCACAGGGAGCGGTAAATTTCGGTCATCGCCCTGATTAAAGTGAGACAAATCCGGGAAAAAAAAAGTATGTTTGAAACAGACGAGGCACCGAGAACGCAATTGTGAAGATGCGGAGGTATTCGGGTGAAACCCGCCGTCCGCTCAGGAATGGGTCGTTATCAGTTTCGGCAACGCTTCGGTAATGGCGGTTTCGAGGGCGGCAGCGAAGATGCGCCGCAACGGGGGCGATGAAGAAAGGAGCCCGATGCGATTGTTATCCCTTCGCAAATCTGTTCTTCTTTCTTCCTCTCCCGATGTGGAGATCTATACAGCGCTGCATGTGTATTCTTCTTCTCAGTCCCTGTCGTATTTCTCTACGCCGTATAAATTATGAATCTCAACTATCCTGTACACGTGCCCCAGCAATCTCTCCAGCTTCACTATGAGACCCTATTCCCAGCACAGAAGAAAAACATAGATACCATATTGCCAAGTACAGGGTAGAATACCAAATTTACCCTGCTAGTCCACTCATCTGTGTTTCCATTACTCTTTTTTCCTCCCCTTTCCCCTCCCCCGGTGTAGAGTAGAAGGCTGGAGCATACTATGGCTCAGGCCGACCTCTCTGCCTTTCTGTAAACAAACTTCTCACTCTCTCTCTCTTCCTCGGTTTCATGCTTTGCGACCGGTCGTCGTCCATAGTCCGCCAAGCAGCACGATCCGGCAAGCGCACTCGTACGGCGGTCCGCGCAATCGGAGAGCAGCTGCACCGCCAACGCCATCTAGCGTACCTTCACCCAACCGCCATATTGTACGCATGTCTATAGGACAGCGCCCTCTCGGAAACGAGACGAGAACTGGAGATGACGGCACCATATCCACGGAGTGAATGATGATGAGTGGGCGAAGCTTCGGAGGTGCGTCGGTAAACCGGTAATCTTCCGCGAATTCTGCGCAGTACATCATCAACGACGTGAGATCGGGCGCATTTATACTAAAGGATCGATGAGAGTCATGGCGAATCGCAGCTCACTTTAATTTTACATGCACGTTGTGAATTTTTTTTACTGTTTAATCACGCACAGGAGACATCTCACACAGGCACTACCTTGGAGGTCGAAATCCAGTGCCTACTGGCCACTCAGAATGCATGGACAACCGAGGACCGCCGAGGTGATGCCATAAAGAGCTTCGCCCCTAAATATATTCATCATATACAAGTACCGCCATCTAGCGGACATTCCAAGAACTAAAGAGAGGTGGCTACCTACAACTACATACATCGAGGACGCACGACCCACGGCTAAGGAGCTTCGCCCCTAAAACTGAGGTCAGTAGCGTTGACCCGACGAATGCAAATAATAAATATCAGGGTCCCAGCAGGAATGGAACCCAAGCAATCTGCGTGGCAATCAAGTATTCTACCACAGAGCCACGCCAGGTTTCGGAACTGCTTTGCAAGAGACCCTATGCAGGCGTAACGTTGGTGAAACGTCAATTGTGGTTGCAGTGCAGGCTATACAATTTTAAAAACATTACATATGTACTCCTATGAGGCAGGCGTCATGTCGGGTTAACGTCAATTGTATACTCAAACGCCATCCATTGTAGGTGGTCCACGAAGCACTACCCAGGGCTACCATCCTCGCAAGCACAAGTTCTACATATCAGCTTACCACTTCTTGTGTCGTTAATACCCATGTTGCTGTTGGCATCGTTACTCAACTGTAAAGAACTGGTTATATGAAATATATGCGACTGTTGAACATATGTCTGTGCGTACAACATTTGTACATATCTTTAATGTCATTTCGTAATGTTTCTCTCAATAAAAAAAATTACAACCCAGTCACCTTGCCTCCGCATGCTTCGCATAGCATCGATTTACATCGTACTTGGGATCTGCAAAATTTTTTTGAAACTGACTTTCATAAAGTTCCTGTAAATATCAATGAAAGGTTTTCGGTTAAGGAGGTATTTGGAGTACG
>JALIZH010020471.1:0-21287 GCA_030522465.1 Rhipicephalus appendiculatus | reverse complement strand
TGACGCAACTTATTTTTTCCAGAATATCATGCTGCAGTCCTCCGAGATCTACCCGAATAATTTTGACCAAGATTTAGAGGGGGTTTGTTGTAATATATATTTTAATTTTTAATAGTTTTATTTTTTGGCTGACTTGGGCAACAAAATTCATTACTTGAAAAGTTAATAGATAAATAAAAATACCGACGCTTATTCTACCCTAAAGGCCCACAAGTTCTGTAAATATGAACAAGCTAACACGTTCACAAATGCAGCAATTGCGTCCCGAAACCGACCAAGTTTCAAAAAATGCAGCATTTTTAGAGATTTTCAAAAAATACATAAATTTCCCAGAATTCGAGAACACCACGTGAGCTATTTCTGCTTTACTTCTATTCGTGCTCTTTACTTCTATTTCTGCTTTACTTCTATTTGTGCTCTTTACTTCTATTTCTGCTTTACTTCTATTTGTGCTCTTTACTTCTATTTCTGCTTTACTTCTATTTGTGCTCTTTACTTCTATTTCTGCTTTACTTCTATTTGTGCTCTTTACTTCTATTTCTGCTTTACTTCTATTTGTGCTCTTTACTTCTGTTTCTGCTTTACTTCTGTTTGTGCTCTTTACTTCTATTTCTGCTTTACTTCTATTTGTGCTCTTTACTTCTATTTCTGCTTTACTTCTGTTTGTGCTCTTTACTTCTATTTCTGCTTTACTTCTATTTGTGCTCTTTACTTCTATTTCTGCTTTACTTCTATTTGTGCTCTTTACTTCTATTTCTGCTTTACTTCTATTTGTGCTCTTTACTTCTATTTCTGCTTTACTTCTATTTGTGCTCTTTACTTCTATTTCTGCTTTACTTCTATTTGTGCTCTTTACTTCTGTTTCTGCTTTACTTCTGTTTGTGCTCTTTACTTCTATTTCTGCTTTACTTCTATTTGTGCTCTTTACTTCTATTTCTGCTTTACTTCTATTTGTGCTCTTTACTTCTATTTCTGCTTTACTTCTATTTGTGCTCTTTACTTCTATTTCTGCTTTACTTCTATTTGTGCTCTTTACTTCTATTTCTGCTTTACTTCTGTTTGTGCTCTTTACTTCTATTTCTGCTTTACTTCTATTTGTGCTCTTTTTACTTCTATTTCCTTTACTTCTATTTGTGCTCTTTACTTCTATTTCTGCTTTACTTCTATTTGTGCTCTTTACTTCTATTTCTGCTTTACTTCTATTTGTGCTCTTTACTTCTGTTTCTGCTTTACTTCTGTTTGTGCTCTTTACTTCTATTTCTGCTTTACTTCTATTTGTGCTCTTTACTTCTATTTCTGCTTTACTTCTATTTGTGCTCTTTACTTCTATTTCTGCTTTTACTTCTATTTGTGCTCTTTACTTCTATTTCTGCTTTACTTCTGTTTGTGCTCTTTACTTCTGTTTCTGCTTTACTTCTGTTTGTGCTCTTTACTTCTATTTCTGCTTTACTTCTATTTGTGCTCTTTACTTCTATTTCCTGCTTTACTTCTATTTGTGCTCTTTACTTCTATTTCTGCTTCACTATTTGTGCTCTTTACTTCTATTTCTGCTTTACTTCTATTTGTGCTCTTTACTTCTATTTCTGCTTTACTTCTGTTTGTGCTCTTTTACTTCTGTTTCTGCTTTACTTCTGTTTGTGCTCTTTTACTTCTATTTCTTTACTTCTATTTGTGCTCTTTACTTCTATTTCTGCTTTACTTCTATTTGTGCTCTTTACTTCTATTTCTGCTTTACTTCTATTTGTGCTCTTTACTTCTGTTTCTGCTTTACTTCTGTTTGTGCTCTTTACTTCTATTTCTGCTTTACTTCTATTTGTGCTCTTTACTTCTATTTCTGCTTTACTTCTGTTTGTGCTCTTTACTTCTGTTTCTGCTTTACTTCTGTTTGTGCTCTTTACTTCTATTTCTGCTTTACTTCTATTTGTGCTCTTTACTTCTATTTCTGCTTTACTTCTATTTGTGCTCTTTACTTCTATTTCTGCTTTACTTCTATTTGTGCTCTTTACTTCTATTTCTGCTTTACTTCTGTTTGTGCTCTTTACTTCTATTTCTGCTTTACTTCTGTTTGTGCTCTTTACTTCTGTTTCTGCTTTACTTCTGTTTGTGCTCTTTACTTCTATTTCTGCTTTACTTCTATTTGTGCTCTTTACTTCTATTTCTGCTTTACTTCTGTTTGTGCTCTTTACTTCTATTTCTGCTTTACTTCTATTTGTGCTCTTTACTTCTATTTCTGCTTTACTTCTATTTGTGCTCTTTACTTCTATTTCTGCTTTACTTCTGTTTGTGCTCTTTACTTCTGTTTCTGCTTTACTTCTGTTTGTGCTCTTTACTTCTATTTCTGCTTTACTTCTATTTGTGCTCTTTACTTCTATTTCTGCTTTACTTCTATTTGTGCTCTTTACTTCTATTTCTGCTTTACTTCTATTTGTGCTCTTTACTTCTATTTCTGCTTTACTTCTGTTTGTGCTCTTTACTTCTATTTCTGCTTTACTTCTATTTGTGCTCTTTACTTCTATTTCTGCTTTACTTCTATTTGTGCTCTTTACTTCTATTTCTGCTTTACTTCTATTTGTGCTCTTTACTTCTATTTCTGCTTTACTTCTATTTGTGCTCTTTACTTCTATTTCTGCTTTACTTCTATTTGTGCTCTTTACTTCTGTTTCTGCTTTACTTCTGTTTGTGCTCTTTACTTCTATTTCTGCTTTACTTCTATTTGTGCTCTTTACTTCTATTTCTGCTTTACTTCTATTTGTGCTCTTTACTTCTATTTCTGCTTTACTTCTATTTGTGCTCTTTACTTCTGTTTCTGCTTTACTTCTGTTTGTGCTCTTTACTTCTATTTCTGCTTTACTTCTATTTGTGCTCTTTACTTCTATTTCTGCTTTACTTCTATTTGTGCTCTTTACTTCTATTTCTGCTTTACTTCTATTTGTGCTCTTTACTTCTATTTCTGCTTTACTTCTGTTTGTGCTCTTTACTTCTATTTCTGCTTTACTTCTATTTGTGCTCTTTACTTCTATTTCTGCTTTACTTCTATTTGTGCTCTTTACTTCTATTTCTGCTTTACTTCTATTTGTGCTCTTTACTTCTATTTCTGCTTTACTTCTATTTGTGCTCTTTACTTCTATTTCTGCTTTACTTCTATTTGTGCTCTTTACTTCTATTTCTGCTTTACTTCTGTTTGTGCTCTTTACTTCTATTTCTGCTTTACTTCTATTTGTGCTCTTTACTTCTATTTCTGCTTTACTTCTATTTGTGCTCTTTACTTCTATTTCTGCTTTACTTCTATTTGTGCTCTTTACTTCTATTTCTGCTTTACTTCTGTTTGTGCTCTTTACTTCTATTTCTGCTTTACTTCTATTTGTGCTCTTTACTTCTATTTCTGCTTTACTTCTATTTGTGCTCTTTACTTCTATTTCTGCTTTACTTCTATTTGTGCTCTTTACTTCTATTTCTGCTTTACTTCTATTTGTGCTCTTTACTTCTATTTCTGCTTTACTTCTATTTGTGCTCTTTACTTCTATTTCTGCTTTACTTCTATTTGTGCTCTTTACTTCTATTTCTGCTTTACTTCTATTTGTGCTCTTTACTTCTATTTCTGCTTTACTTCTATTTGTGCTCTTTACTTCTATTTCTGCTTTACTTCTATTTGTGCTCTTTACTTCTATTTCTGCTTTACTTCTATTTGTGCTCTTTACTTCTATTTCTGCTTTACTTCTATTTGTGCTCTTTACTTCTATTTCTGCTTTACTTCTATTTGTGCTCTTTACTTCTATTTCTGCTTTACTTCTATTTGTGCTAATATTTAGCTTGCGTCGCTCTTATCATGGTCGCGAATTGACAAAAACGCACTCTTTTTTAAAATGGCCGTCGTCACACGGCGACGCTTGTGGACTGTTCTTTTGTTGAAAAAAAAAGTTTTTTTATTTGAAAATAAATTGTGATTTCGTGCTATTCGGTCATTGGGTCATGATATACAAACTTCCCAGGAAAACCGGAGAAATCAAATATACCATGTTTTCTGATCTTTCGTGTAATGGCCTACAACAACAACAACAACAACAACTACTACTACTACTATTACTACTACTACTACTAGTTGTATTACTACTACTGCTACTAGTGCTATATTACTACTACTACTACTACTAATACTAATACTATTATTACTACTACTACTACTACTACTATTACTACTACTACTACTACTACTACTACTACTACTTTGGCTCGCCATCTCGATTCCCTACCAGCCCATGGACATACCCGTGACCCAAGCTGTAGGTGTGAAGTTAAAAAAAGGACGACAGACATGCCACAAACTGCACGAAAGTTTTTAGAGAAATGCCAGTCGCACTAAAAAAATGTGGGCAGCGATGGAAGGCTATAAGCCACCGAATCCACGCTGAGTGACCTCACCGCAGATTGGGTTTCTGACCCGTCCTGTGCACCCATTCTAAGCACCCAGGCACACTAAGGAGCCCCGCCGCCCACCGACAGCAGGCTTTGACACCCACTGCCTCCCTGAGCCATTCCAGCCGAGTGTTTGTGGCACAAGGCCATGGGTCAGGTGATGATCACTAGCTTATTTGGGGTACATATGTTTGGTGAATCAAGCGACGCCACTTGACGCGTGGCCGTAGGCGTGCGCACGGGGGGGGGGGGGGTTGGTCGTCCCCCCTAATTGTGTGAAGGGGTACGCTAATTCTGCCCTATACCTTTGCTTAGACATTTCACACTGTTATTCAATGCGCATGCAGGGTTATGACTGCGCATGATTTTTGACGATAATGGCAACAGCGGATTCCTGATGCGAAGCACAGCCATGCAAGTACAGTATAGCAAGGGGGGTGAGAGAGGGAAGTGAGGGTGAGGGAGAGAGATCTGAGGATGAGGAGGAGGTGAGAGAGTAAAGCACAGCACTACTACTACTATTACTACAACTACTGCTACTACTGGTCGATTCCACAAAAGGTCACAAAACTTGGCAAATTTGATGTCTCCGATTGTCTTGATAATTTTGTATATCACGACCCAATGACCTAATAGCACGAAATCACAATTTGTTTTCAAATAAAAGATTTTTTTGAACAAGGAAATTTCGACAAGCGTCACCGGGTGACGACAGCTATTTTACAAAGAGGGCGTTTTTGTACATTCACGGCCATGGTAACAGCAACGCAAACTAAATATTTCAAATATCTTTCTTCGTAGCACAAATAGACGTAAAGGATAAATAGCCCACGTGATCTTCTCGAATTCTGAGCAATTTACGTATCTTTAAGAAATCTCTAAACACGCTGCGCTTTCGAAACTTTGTCGATTTTGGGACGCAATTGCTGCTTCGCAGAACGTGATAGCTTGTTCCTATTTACAGCATGGCTATAGGCCTTTCTGTGAATAATAAACATCAGCATTTGTATTTGTCTATTTGTTGCTCAACGCACCCAAAAAACAATACTGTTGGTCAATTAAGAAATCTATATAAAAAACCGGCAGATCCCACGCACTGTGGGAATCAATGTAATGCGAAGCAGCCAGCAAGAAGCAAATCATGCTGTACATTATATGCATGTCCATTATTTAGATGTTAGGACGTGTCATTTGTGTTCATCACACAGTTACGTCGCGCAATACAAAATTTTGTGTATATCAAGCTAGCGAACTAGGCGCAAGCGCACCATCATTGTGGCATGGAAATGGCATTGTAGATGACATGCAAACCAAGATTTTCATGTTACCACCTGCCACTTATGTTCGCTTAATTTTTTACCTCAAATCGCAGCGAGACGCGAGACCAATCTGCCTCCGTTTCGCATGCGTTCGCATTCTCGCGCTTTGCGCATCGTGCGAACGCCATCCGCGTTCCAGCGTTTAAACTGACGGACACTTTGTCAACAGGGAGTTTTCGAACAGCGTACACAAAGCTTGCGGGCGCTGCGGGCGTGGCGTCGCGGGCGTCACTTAACGGGAGCCCCGCAAGAGGTGAGCGTACGACGCATGCACCGCAACACCCGCAAACTTTGCGTACGCTATTCGAAAACTACCAAAGTGTTTTCCTCGAACGCCTGTGCACAATGAGACGGGGTCGGTCAGAATGGAATGTGATGCGCGCGTCTCCCTCCTTGCATGATTAGAGACGCCGGGCGTAGCGACGCTACGCAAGCAAAGCGCGAGCGCTGTAGAGTCCAACGCGACCGGCGTCCGTTTGCGCCCCCCGGCGCCCACCTGGCACCGTGCCAAGGCGCGGCTGGAGGGACGGATGGACGGACGGACGGACGTGAGTATTAGACATTAAAGGCTTTCGCCTTAAAAATTTGGTGTATATCAAGCTAGCGAAACGACCAGGGAGTACAATGTGCGTGGCATGCAAGTCATGTTGCACATGACATGTCATGATTTCCATATTAGCACTTGTCATTTATGCTCGTCATACAGTCACTTCACTCAATACGAAATTTGGTGTATATCAAGCTAGCGAAACGGCCACGAGAGTGTCATGAGCGTGGCATGCAAGTCATGTTGCACATGACATGTCATGATTTTTATATCACCACTTCTCATTTATGCTCGTCATACAATCGCGTCGTTCAATACCAAATTTGGTGTATATCAAACTAGCGAAGCGGCCGCGAGCGTGCCATGAGCGTGGCATGCAAGTCATGTTGCACATGACATGTCATGATTTCCATATGACCACTTGGCATTTATGTTCGTCATACAGTCACGTCACTCAATACCAAATTTGGTGTATATCAAGCTAGCGAAACGGCCGTCAGTGCGCCATGAGCGTGACATGTAAATCATGTTGTACATGACATGCAGGTCATGGTTTTCATATTACCACCTATCATTTATGTTGGTCATGCAGAAATGTCTCATCGTACCAATTTTCGGACATATCAAGTTAAGAAAGTGGCCTCAGGAGCACTATGGCCATGGCATGTAAATCATGCTTTTCATGACAAGTTAGTCATGATTTTCATGATATGACCAGTCAGTCATGTTTGTCATACAGTCATGTTATGCCATACCAATTTTGGTATAAATCCCATTAACGATACGGCCAGGAGAGCACCAAGTCGTAGGCGGCTAGATAGATAGATAGATAGATAGATAGATACGCTCAAAGTCGCCGAAGTTCGCTAAGAAATGCTTCGCATTTAATAAAAGAAACCCCGTCTAAATTCTGCTCAAAATTATTTGGGTTGATCTCAGAGGACTGCAGAATCATATTCTGAAAAAAAAAAAAACATGTTGCGTCATTTTTATCAGAACAAAATTAGAAATTTTGGAACATTGTGTTTTCAGGGCGTTGTCGCTACTGCGTAAAGGACATCTCTTGTTTCAGAGAGATACAATAACACGCTTTTTTTTCTTCCCCGACGCTTTTCGGTTAAACCACATTGAGACATTTTCGGTTAAATAAATACCACAGGTCTTCGTGCCAGGACTGAAGACCTGGCGATGCATTTCCTGCGAAGGCGACCTTGTGTAGGCTTAACCAGTGCTGGGGTTCAACCACAATGGTGTGACATAGTGACATTGTAAAGTGCTTTAGCAGACTAAGCTTTGCGTTGTCACAATCTCACACCAACAATGCCGAACCTCAGCACTGGTCAAGCTCTTAAACAGTGCCGGTACATCCAGCGCCTGCACCGGATGTGCTGTGACTAGTCCTGGCATGACCAAACGGTTTGACACATCAGAAATATATCGAGTGGAGCTTCTGCGTTTTTGGTGCGACTTGGGGAGTATCCCGAGTTTCGGCTCATTATTCTCCGCTATTCGCATGCATCATTCGCTATTCGCCTCGAGATCTTGGAGTGGCGCCCTCTCGCGTGTGACGTCAGGGAGAGGACTCGGATGACGCGGATGCAGCTCTTCGCGCGCGCGTTCGCTACGTGAAGGCTGCTCGACGCTGCCGTCCTGTCTATCGCGCTCGAATTATTGAAACATTGGTGGGCAAGTTCATAAAGCAATTTGTACTGAATGTTCAAGCAAAATGCCCATCGAAATCGAGCGGAGTTGCCGTCAGGAGCACGTTCTGTGTCGATTGCTCCTGTTGTCGTCTGCTAGCCATCCATGTGTACATCTGCTTCTATGGTGAATTTTTCGTTTCGCGACTGTTTTATGGCCGTGGCGCACTCAAAATGACTTTCCTGCCCGTTTTCGATAACTGACTTCAGCGTTCGGGCTTCAGCTTCCATGTCTGAGTTAAAGCGCAATAAATGTATACCGCGTGCTGCGCGTATTCGGTTGCCAAGCCTGCTCCTTCGATTCAATTCCTATGTTCGGAGCATAACAAACGAAGTGTGATGTCATTAAAATAAATTAAGTGGCGTTACCGGCAACAACGTTTGATTAAATACACATTTTTAGCAGCTGCTGTGTAAGCGCATCGTAAGTACTTTAAATTGAAACACGAAATAAACAGGGTGAGTCTAAAGGGGATGCACGACGGGGATATGAAATATCGGTAGGTTGTCCGGAGTGATTCTCTTTTGTTTTTGTTCTATTTTTTCCCAACACATTTTAATCCTTACGTTAATAAATCGACGTTTGTTCACTCGTTCACGGTGGTCTGAAAATATGCTGAACAGAATTAGTGTAATCATACTAAACGTTGATAAATATGGAGCTTTCGCATCGAAAGATGTATTTGCAATAAAATACTGTAAATCAGTCTCAACGGTCGACTCCTGATGTGGCTTGGTGCGATCACTGTACCAAAGAGACTCGAGTTCCTTATGCATTTGCCTAAGTTGACTCGAAGGCGAAAGCCATCTTTTTCTTGAGTCGATGTATTGTTCCTTCGCCGCCCCCCCCTCCGAATGCTTTCTGGACGTAACGTGGTTTTGCATTAAAGCTTTCTACACATCACATGGTTTTGCATCGCCTCCGAGATCGGCCCACCAATCACGGAGGCAATGCAAAGCGACGATGTCATGTGATGACGTAATCATATGACATGACGTTATGACGTCACAAATTTTGTCGGTCTGGCATGTCATGATGACGTGATCATGTGATGAATTTTCGCATCACTCGTGTTGACGCTGGCGACGCGGGACGCCGACGGTCAATTTTCGCAATTTATGTGGAATCTAAGGCTCCCACCTTAAAATATTCAATCTTGTTACAGCACGGTAAAGAATCAGAATAATCAGCCACAGGGGCCAAAAGAATGGTGGGAAAGAGCTCTCTTTCTCCTCTTCCTGGACACATTCGCCGATTTTTCCTAATGTTTACGAAGCTGTACTATCGCTGTCAAGTAAAACGCGAACACTGCAGCGGATCGCGTTGCCCAAGCATTAGAAATATAGTGCGCGCCATCCTGTCATTACCATTGGCAGGCTCGCACAGTCGAGTAGGCAGCACTGCGCGATTGAAAACATGAATGCGGCTCATGAACGTATCTGTCTCTAATCATAAGAGTCGAACTGTACCACGCGCACCACTGCTGGCGTTTCATTTCGAGCGATCTTATTTGCATCCAGCTCGCCAATCTATGCTAGTGGTCCGCAATAACTCGCTGGTCGATGAAGTTATCGATTTCATTTTGTCGACTGTCGTGTCTGCACAAGTCCACATGACTACAATTGGGAGTGGAGCGTGAATTTTCGTTCATCTCAAGTCTGTTTACACAACGCTGATTTTCGCGAATAAGCCGTAAAATTGATCGCGCTGCGATTTCAAAGCAGCGGAGACTCTCTTTAAGAGTGGGCATGGAAGAGCGGCTACCAAGCAGACGCATCCAATGTTTTTCTGCATTTTCCTACAGATACTACGGCCAGCCGACTTGGGCTTATCGCTCTCGTGTGCACAACTGCGCTTGCGTAGTTCACCACTGAGCGACCAGCCATACTGTCCGGTGCCGGAATTTCAAGTGGACACGCCTGTTCTAGTTTCTTCGTGGACTACGACGGCATCCTCGACCCAGACATCATGCTTCCAGCCGCCTTTAAATCAAGGCCCACCACCTGACTTCACCAGTGGGCATGGAAGAGCGGCTACCAAGCAGACGCATCCAATGTTTTTCTGCATTTTCCTACAGGTTAGCCCTTGTCAATCTTTGCACTGTAAGCGTTCTAGTAACGTCAACTTGCTGCTCCTTCCATGCCCCAGTGTTCTCATGAGCTGCATTTGTGAATGTGTGCATGTTATGAAGCTATTGTTGCTAGGCGGCGACGTGGAACTTAACCCTGGGCCTCCAAAAGAAGACCCTTGCCATTCTAACAAAGAACTGATGGCGTTTCTCAAAAGCTTAAGCACTAAAATGGACAAAAACCATGCGGAAGTACTTTGCCAGATTACTGAAGTAAAACAAATGCAACTAAATCTCGAGCAGCAAGTGAACAGCATAAATGAAAGACTTACAACTGTCGAGCAAAAACTGGCTGTTACGCAAAAGTCGAGCGAACTTCAGACAGTAAACGCAGAAGCAGCCCGTTCTGAAGCAAGCAGTCTCGCCAAACGTCTAGACGAGTTTGAAGACCGTTCGAGGCGCGATAATTTGATTTTTTATGGCTTCAAGGACAGTCAATCTGAATCTTGGTCCGAATCCGAAAAAAGAGTGCGCGAACTTTTGTCTTCCACGCTTGACTTGCAACTATCTGAGGACGCGATTCAACGGGCACATAGACTAGGGAAATTTTTTCCTGACAAATGCCGCCCAGTTATTGCGAAGTTCTCAAGCTTTAAGTTAAAGGAGTCTGTTTTGTCCGCTCGGTCAAAGCTAAGGAATTCCGGTATTCAAATATCCGAGGATTATTGTGTTGCCACGCGCACTTCACGTAAGAAATTGCATGAATTTGGAAAGGCCAGTGGCCAGCAATTTACTGTTCGCTACAATAAATTATTTATTAACAAAAAGTGTTATGCTTATTTCCCGTCATGTGGTAGCGTATGCGAAATAGACACGGACGGTAGCGAAGTGCCTCTTGTGAAGGACGCTACTACTTTATCCGCTGAACAGGCCTCTTCTGCGTAGCTATCGGCCTGTGAGCAACATGATCCCGAGGTTACCGGTCGAAATGTTTCTTTTCTTTTTTCGAATGTACGCAGTGTAATGAACAAGCGAACTGACCTGTCCTCCCTTATCGACACGTGTAATGCTGATATAGTAGCGCTCACCGAAACGTGGCTTTCCCCAAGTGTTACTAACGACGAAATACTTGAATGTAACGTGGCCTTCAACATCTATCGTTGTGATCGCGATAATAGACAGGGAGGAGGTGTTTTAATCGCCGTTTCAGATCACTTGCACTCATACGTTGTACCTACCACGTGTTCCTTAGAGCTTATTTGTGTGTGCGTACGCATCAACCACCGTAACATTATTTTTTCGCTGCTGCTACCGACCGCCTGTTTTTTCTTCCTCGTTTCGCACTGATTTACATGACACATTGTCTTATGTTATTGCCCGATTCCCATACGCGCCTTTATTTTTGTTGGGTGATTTCAACTTTCCAAGCATTAAGTGGTCTTCCACAGGTGCTCTCCGAAAGCAACTTATCCCGTGAATCATCAGAATTCGTAAACTTGTGCCATGACTTTCATTTTTCACAAGTTATCACCGAACCGACCCGAACAACTTCGACAAGCGCAAATATACTCGACCTCGTCTTAACCACTTTCCCCGATATGGTTCATGAACTATGCTTTTTACCCGGTTTAAGCGATCATTCTTTCGTATACTTTACCCTTCACGGTAAAGTTAAACACCCTGTTCGCCAACCGAAGCTTATTAGAGATTACAACAGGGCAGATTTTGCGGCAATTAACCGCGAACTTAGTGTGTTCCTTGACGACTACATGCTAAAATTTGAAGAACGGTCTGTTGAAACCAACTGGAATATTTTTAAAGATAAAGTTGCAAGTTTGGTTGACAGGTACATCCCACTGCGTGCTATTTCAGGTAAACATCGGTCCCCTTGGTTTACTTCTTCGTTAAATCGCCTGTTAAATAGGAAGAAGCGCGCGTTTAAAAAAGCCAAACAGGGTAATGAATCAAGTCGATGGTGCGCTTATCGTGACTGTACTACGCAGTATAAGGAGGCAGTCGAGAAAGCCAAGGAAACGTTTTATAAAAACACACTTCCCTCGTTACTTGTAACGAACGCGAAAAAAGTTTTGGAATGTCGTAGGTGGTCATAAACAGAATATAATATCTTTAAGTGACAGCAACGGCGTACCAATTCCGAGTTCTGAGTGTTGTTCTGTGCTCAATGATGTATTTTCTGAATCCTTTTTATCATCAGCTGTGTCTTTTCCCTGCATTACTTAACATAACTTCCCCGTTATGGATCCTGTTGTTATTGATTTTGATGGTGTACAGAAGCTAATTCGTGGCCTGAACTTGTCTTCGTCTTGCGGAGTGGACGGCACCACTCCAAAGTTTTTGAAAAGTACGGATGTTTATTCTTCAATGTTTTTGTCAAAACTGTTTTCCCAGTCCTTAGAATCTTGTTCTTTACCACGTGACTGGAAGGTGGGCAAGGTGGTACCATTATTTAAATCTGGTGATGCACAGTCCCCTTTAAATTACCGACCGATATCCCTCACCAGTGTACCTTGTAAGCTTTTAGAACACATAATTTATTCTCATCTCGTAGCCTTTCTAGATACAAATTCATTCTTCTCTCCCAATCAACATGGCTTCCGTAAACATTTTTCATGTGAAACACAACTGGTTTCGTTTACACATGACCTTTTCGCGGCATTAGACAGTGGACTAATCATTGATTGTATATTCTTGGACTTCTCTAAAGCTTTTGATCTTGTTTCTCACCAGTTACTCTGTTTTAAGCTAAGTAAATTAAACATTGACCGCAATATATTAAGATGGATCGAATACTTTCTCGCTAACCGAACTCAGTTTGTCACCACCAATAATAACAATTCACAAGAGTCTCCTGTCACTTCTGGTGTGCCACAGGGGTCAGTTTTGGGCCCTCTTCTCTTTCTTGTTTACATCAATGACCTGCCTAATAATATTCTATCATCAATTAAATTATTTGCTGATGACTGTGTTATTTATAGAAATGCTTGCACTAATACTGACGCTAATTTCCTGCAACAAGATCTTAATGAAGTTTCTTCCTGGTGCACTAGATGGAACATGCGACTAAACGCTAATAAATGCAAGGTAATGCGAGTTTCTCGCACCTCTAGTTCTATTGATGTTCCCGAATACCTAATTAACGATTGTGTTTTAGAAAGTGTTTCATGCTACAAGTATCTTGGAGTAAAATTTACCTCTAATCTCTCATGGCACACTCATGTCACCTACGTAACTAACAATGCCAATCGCACTCTTGGCTACCTACGAAGACACTTTTCAAGGGTACCTTCAGCTCTTAAGCTCACTTTTATATAAAACCCTTGTTCGTCCTAAGCTCGAGTATGCAAGCGCTGTATGGGATCCCGGCACTAACACACTAGTTGAAACCTTAGAATCCGTCCAAAATCGGAGTGCACGTTTCATCCTCTCAGACTATGTACGCACATCTAGTGTATCATCTATGAAAACAGTTTTGGGCCTTCCACTTCTTTGTTCGCGCAGGAAAGTGTCTCGTCTTGTTCTTTTTCATAAAATTTACCACAATCCACAACTAAAACAAGACCTTCTTTCCAAACCACACTACATGTCATATAGATGTGACCATCCCCACAAAGTACACATTCCTTTTTCACATACCAAGTTCTTTCACGATTCCTTTATTCCCACTACCTCGAACGAATGGAACCACCTACCCTCCTCTGTTGCCCAATTGACCGATGTCACTGCTTTTAAGGCTGCTGTTGAATGCAATGTTTACTCTTAGCAGCATTTTTCTTTGTTCACTCTTATTTTTCTTATTACTATGTATACTCTTACCCACTCCCTTCTGTAACGCCTTCGGGCCCTGAAGGTACTGAAATAAATAAATAAATAAATAAATAAATAAATAAATAAATAAATAAATAAATAAATAAATAAATAAATAACTCACTTTGCGGGGGGCGTTCGCGCTTTCACGTAAGCAATTTCAACGCCATCCAGCCCAGTGAGCGACGCTACGAACTCGGGGGGCATGAACCTGACCGCGATGGCTGTGGGTATACAGAAGATATGTTAAATGTTAACGTTTCTTAAACTCATTAATGCTAGCAGTCATCTCAAGAAATATCATTAGAAGAAAATGCAGGTAGTAGTCGAGGAACGCCGTGCGACGCGAGCGAACTATAACGAAAATGCTGCTGTTTTAGCCAGAGCGTAGCAGACGACAAAAGCCGAATCACCGCCCTTGCGTCACCGGAGCGCCGTTCGCAGCGCCGCCATCGGTCGCACACGAGGCGGATTCGCAGGCACCTTCGACATACGGAGGCGCTTGTAGGGACGTCGCGGCGCGCAGGCTCGGCCCATCCCAAAGCTCGCCACCACCTTATATGATCACGTGGAAACTGGCACAGCAGCTGCAAAGCTGCCTCCGAGCACAGCGTGTCGGGCAGCCTCCCGCGCTGCAAAGCTGCCTGTGCTCGGAGGCAGCTTTGAAGCTGCTGTGCCAGTTGTCACGTGATCATATAAGGTGGTGGCGAGCTTTGGGATGGGCGGAGCCTGCGCGCCGCTACAAGCGCCTCTGTATGTCGAAGGCGCCTACCACTGTTTACAAACATGGAATAGGTCTATAAGGGAAGCGTGCTTCTTGTGCTTCAGGTTCTTCCTCTTCCTCTTCTTCTTCTTCTTCTTCTTCTTATTATTATTATTGTTATTATTATTATTATTATTATTATTATTATTATTATTATTATTATTATTATTATTATTATTATTATTATTATACTACCGCTATTGCCACTGTTTCGTTCATATTTACCTGCAGGGTACACCTGGGACCCGTTAGCAACGGAAGCCTTGACGCCGCATTTGTCATCGAATTCCGATAGCAGATGTTTTCGGATCCCCGATATCTCGAACTTGAGGACACGGGAATCCGAGCAGCCGTTGTCGTCAGTAGCCGAACGGAGGCAGTGGGTCATTTCTCGCACCAGCCTAGAAATCGGGAGAGGAAGAACATTACCATTGTGCATAAATGATCAATCATGATTGTCAAAGGAGGTGAATATCCAAAAGGTTTTAGATAGTAATTCGTTATGTGAAAGACACGATGCATTTGAGCGCGTTCATTTGCTGCAGTCAGAGAATTTAAATGGCGGCTGCTATTTCGTTGCGCAATTCCGTTAAAAATTAAGTCACAGGTAATGAATGCGATAGCAAAAAACTGAAGTGTTATACCAATCAAGGCTAGCAGCTCGCGCCTTTAGCATCCAACCTAACTTAATTCAGCAGAACGCTGGCATTCGTGCAGTGTATTGATTCAACACACACTTTGCGCTGATTGCGCAACAATTACAAAGGTGTGAACCGTCTTCTGATCCCCGGAGGGCGTGACCACGCCCGGCTGGTGGAAGTACGCATTTCCTGATGGGGCCAGGCAACTACTTTCCGGAACCTCATTATGCGCCTTTCAAGCAACGGAGACGGCCGTCGTGTTTTATCTCTGCTTGAGCCGCGACCGTAGACATCCCTCGCACGCCTTTTCACTCGCACATGGACCATACGACGCGCGGAGCAATGCTACCGATTTGGAGTTTATGGAACATGACGGCGACACCGAAAGTGACAGAAAAAATGCGCCCGGAGTGTCCATATAATTGCTATCACAGTAAAGCCAGGTCAATTATTTAGTGCATGTAAAGAAGAAGTAGAGGTGATTTGAATGGTCTACACTGGCGCGAGCATTGGCGTACGGTGACTTCCACATTCCGCTCCCGCAATCGCGACAGTGGGAGAGCGACGAGAAAAGAGGAGGGCTGACTTTGTTTCAGGCTTTCGTCACCGCAGTCGAAGCTTCCTGACACCCCAGAGACTTGGCGCGACAGTACGTGCGTTAATAAATAGCCAGCCAAATTTCGTTCATGCATAATCTGGGTTCAACGTAGTTAAATGCACGAAAAGCCACGACACGAATGACTTCACATCGATAATATTGTTACGGGGAGTATTTATTCAACGGTCGTCAGTCAGCACTGATCGAGGCAGCACTACACAGAACGCACAGGATGGCAGGTCAACAGGGCAGCACAGACTAAGCCCCACAACAATAACGCCTTCGTCTTCGTCCATCTGGCGCCAGTTCAGCGGCCGTGTCGGAGTAGCATTTCCACACCCATGACATTACCCCGGCCTGTAAAGCACCGTGTCGGTGCCTGCTATGGTTAAGAGGGCGCGTCGCTGTTGTAGGTCTTCAGGCGAGAAACGTGCACGATGTCGGTTCTGGGTGTAGCAGTAGATGAGTTGGCTGTCAGGGAAATCTCATAGGTGACAGGTGTCACCTGACGCACGACCCGGTAGGGCCCGACGTATCGTGGTAGGAGCTTCTCGCTGAGGCCAACACGACGAGATGGGAGCCACAGCAGAACGAGAGAGCCCGGACAAAACTCGGCATCTTTGTGTCGACTATCATAGATGGATTTTTGTGTGGTCTGTGACAATGAGAGCCGAGTGCGGGCTACCGTGCGTGCGACGAGAGCACGGGTGATGGCATCTTGAGCGTATGAGGTGGTGGACGATGAGTCAGACGGAAGCAGGGTGTCGAAAGGTAGCAGTGGATCACGGCCAAACAGAAGATAAAAAGGTGAATAGCCGGCAGTTTCATGACGCGACGAATTATAGGCGAAGGTGACGAACGGGAGGGCAATGTCCCAATCGGTGTGGTCGTCAGAAACGTACAGAGAAAGCATATCCGTCAGGGTGCGATTGAGGCGTTCGGTAAGCCCGTTAGTCTGAGGGTGATAAGAAGTGCTGAAGTTGTGACGAGTAGCACAAGATCGCAGTAGGTCGTCAACGACACGAGAGAGAAAGCAGCGACCACGATCTGTGAGTAGGTGACAAGGAGCACCATGCTGAAGAATGATGTCATATAGGAGGAAATCGGCCACGTCAGTCGCGCAGCTGGTCGGTAGCGCTCGAGTGATTGCATACCGAGTGGCGTAATCCGTGGCTACCGCAACCCATTTATTTCCAGCTGTCGAAGTTGGGAAGGGACCTAGCAAGTCCAATCCCACTCGATAGAACGGCTCGGCTGGTACTTCAATAGGCTGGAGGCGACCGGCAGGGGCAGTCGTCGGTTTCTTTCGGCGCTGGCAGAGGTCGCAAGCTGCAACGTAGCGGCGAACGGAACGATAAAGGCCCTTCCAGAAAAACCGTCGTCGAACACGGTCGTAGGTTCGGGAGACGCCTAAATGTCCGGAAGTTGGGGCGTCGTGAAATTGTTGAAGGACGTCCTTGCGCAGATGATGTGGAACGACAAGTAAAAGTTCTGCGCCCTCTGGGTGTAAGTTTCGGTAGTACAAAACGTTGTCTTGCAGCAAGAACATGCTGAGCGAACGGTCGGCAGTGCCTGCTTGAAGGCGGTCAATGATGACGAGTAATGAGGGATCTCGCCGTTGTTCATCCGCTACGTGTAGAAAGTCCGTGATGGCGAAGATGGAGGCATCGGCTTCCAAGTCGGTGCAGGTGGATGGATCAACAGGGTGCCGGGATAAGCAGTCGGCATCGCTGTGCAACTTTCCAGATTTGTAGACCACTGAGAACGTGTACTCTTGCAATCGTAATGCCCAACGGCCGAGTCTTCCAGTAGGGTCCTTAAGTGTGGACAGCCAGCACAACGCATGGTGGTCTGTGATGACTGCGAACGGGCGTCCGTATAGGTACGGTCGAAATTTAGCGACGGCCCAGACGAGAGCTAAACATTCCCGTTCGGTAATAGAATAATTCTTTTCCGACTGTGACAGCAGGCGGCTAGCATAAGCTATCACACGGTTCGTGCCATTCTGTACCTGAGCGAGTATAGCCCCAATGCCGTGGCCACTTGCGTCAGTGCGAAGCTCGGTTGGGGCGGTGGGGTCAAAATGAGCCAGCACTGGTGGTGACGTGAGAGCGGAAATCATCGACGCAAAGGAGTGTGCTTGGTCCGCACCCCAGGAAAAAGCCGCGTTCTTTTTGAGGAGATCCGTGAGGGGCCGAGCAATGTCAGCAAAGTTGACGACAAAGCGGCGGAAGTATGAGCATAGCCCCAGAAAGCTGCGTACCTCTTGTATAGAACGCGGAACTGGGAATTCGCGGACAGCGCGGACTTTGTCAGGGTCGGGTTGGACTCCAGTAGCGTCAACAAGGTGGCCAAGTAGTTTAATTTGTCGGCGCCCAAAGGTGCACTTCGATGAGTTGAGCTGGAGGCGAGCGCAGCGAAAAACGTCGAGAATAGCCGACAGGCGAGGGAGGTGGCTCTCAAAGGTGGGCGAGAAAATAATCACATCGTCCAGATAGCAGAGGCAGGTTGACCACTTAAAACCGCGTAGGAGAGAGTCCATCATGCGTTCAAAAGTTGCAGGGGCATTACACAACCCAAACGGCATGACCTTAAATTGGTAAAGACCATCGGGTGTGATGAATGCTGTCTTCTCGCGGTCGCGGTCATCAACAGAAATTTGCCAGTATCCAGAACGAAGATCGAGCGACGAGAAATATTGGGCACCATGGAGGCAGTCGAGCGCGTCGTCGATTCGAGGCAAAGGGTAGACGTCCTTCTTGGTTATTCGGTTGAGATGACGATAGTCGACGCAAAAGCGCCAACTGTTGTCCTTCTTTTTAACTAGCACCACAGGTGATGCCCAGGGACTAGATGAAGGCTCTATGACGTCTTTTTCGAGCATTTTCTCTACCTCCTTCTGGATGACCTGGCGCTCAGTGTGAGACACACGGTAAGGGCGTCTGTGAAGCGGACTGGCGTCGCCGGTGTCTATACGGTGGGCTACGACGCTGGTGCGGCCTAGAGGACGGTCGTCGACATCAAAAATGTCGAGGTAAGAGAACAGAACACCGCGGAGCGCTTCAGCTTGGGAAGGTAGGAGGTCAGTGGAGATCATTTTGTCGAGGAATGTCGCATTTTGCGCGGTTATGTCAGGTTTGGCCACGGTCTTTGCGTCAGGGGTGAAACAAGAAATCGTACATTCTTCCAGACTTGATAGTTCTGCTAGGGTAATGCCTTGAGGAAGAACTTGGGTCGAATATGAGAAGTTGAGAACCGGAAGAAGCGTCCTGTTGTTTGCGACAACCACTACGGTATGGGGAAGGGCGATGTTGTGGGAAAGAGTGAGGTCAATGAGGGGAGCTACCAAGTATTCTCCATCAGGGACAGACGGGAACGGGGACATGGGGACGCACACAGCAGTCTGAGGTGGTAGCCGTAGAAACTCCATGTTCCGAAGCCGAGTGCGACTTGCAGTAGTGACATCGGAGCACAAAGGCAACTCGAGCCTTAAAACGCCAGTGGAACAATCGATGAGGGCAGAGTGATTGGTCAAGAAATCAATTCCAAGAATGACGTCGTGTGGGCAAGCGTCAAGAACAGCGAACAGAACTGAAGTTTGGCGGCCGGCAACAGTAACACGGGCAGTGCACATGCCAAGAACTGATGCTCGACTGCCGTTGGCCACGCGTACTGTGGGAAGCACAGCAGGCGTAAGAACTTTCTTGAGGCGGGATCGAAGCTTAGAACTCATGACGGATAAGTGGGCGCCAGTGTCGATTAGAGCAGTAACAGCCAGGCCATCGATGAGGACACTAAGTAAATTTCGTCTGGTATTAGTGGTCGGTAGAGGGTTTTGGGTCCGAGCCGTCAGTGCAGCGCCACCTCTAGGAGCTGCACTTGTCAGTTTTCCGGGAGGTGTCCAGAATGAGCCGGCGACGGAGAGCGACGGCGCGGAGGGGAGCGCGACTGGTGACCCTGAGGCGACGGCGACCGGCTGGAGAAGTTTCTCTGGGCGACGACGTCCGCGTAGGTGGGTTCGGATCGTGGAAATGAGCGGCGTGGTGGGAGTTCCTGAAGGTGGTCATCGAAAGAAGGTGTTCGGAAATACTGTCCACGATCCTGATGGCGGTCATTTGAATAACTTGGTCGGGAAGACCATTTGTTGCGGCAATGGCGGGAAATGTGGCCAACGCGAGAACAAGAAAAACAAATCGGTCGATCGTCTGTGGTGCGCCACTCAGATGGATTCCGGTATCGTGGCGGGGACCGTGGAACGGAAGACGCTGCAGCAACAAGTGGGGTGGCGTTGTGGTCAGCGTTGTGGGCGGGAGTGCATATGGGCTGGGGCGTAAGGCGAGTGGTTGGAGGAAGTAGCACGCCCAGGTTGGCAAATTCTTGCCGGACGACGGCTTGGATTAGGGATACTGTTGCCAAGTTGTCTTGTGCAATGGGCGTATAGGTAGCGGGGGGCCATAGCTTCCAGCTCCTGGCGAACGATCCTGGTGATGGCAGAATTCGCGCTTGGGCGTGGCGTCGCAGGATCTTCGCACGAGGAAGTCGCAGCAGTGTTCGGGAGTCGGTTGAAGCGCTGAGTAATCCTCCTGCTTTTAGCCTGCTCAAACCGCCGACATTCAGAGATGATCGAGTCAACAGTGGAACAGTTCTTACACATTAGTATGTTGAAGGCATCGTCGGCTATGCCCTTCAACACATTGCTGACCTTGTCCACCTCTGTCATGTCTTTGTCGGTTTTGCGGCACAGGGCTAGAACGTCTTGAATATATGCGACGTAGGATTCCGTGGATGATTGAACTCGCGACGCGAGTTCCTGCCTGGCTGCCATTTGTCGAGCAACCGACCGCCCGAACAAGTCGCGGAGCTTCTGCTTGCACACGTCCCAACTTGTCAGTTCTTCCTCATGCGTCTCATACCAAGAGCGTGCTGTGCCCCTTAGGTAAAAAAATGACGTTTGCCAGCATAAGCGTTTCGTCCCACCTGTAGTGCTTGCTGACGCGCTCGAATAAGACGAGCCATTCTTCGACGTCAGGTTTGTCCGTGCCGCAAAATGTGCCAGGGTCGAGAAGGTGGGAAGGGATCACAGGCGTTGGAGCTGGCGCGGCCTGCGAAGACTGCGCACTGTCTTCGGGCATCGTGGCTGGACGAAGATGGCGTCCGCTGCGGAGTTCCAGATCCGGGTTGTCGTAAGACCCGCAACCTCCACCAAAGATGTTACGGGGAGTATTTATTCAACGGTCGTCAGTCAGCACTGA
Organism: Rhipicephalus appendiculatus; assembly: GCA_030522465.1. Classification (NCBI taxonomy): domain Eukaryota; kingdom Metazoa; phylum Arthropoda; class Arachnida; order Ixodida; family Ixodidae; genus Rhipicephalus; species Rhipicephalus appendiculatus. The sequence goes on along the minus strand of JALIZH010020471.1, from coordinate 160 downwards.
TCGAGGCAGCACTACACAGAACGCACAGGATGGCAGGTCAACAGGGCAGCACAGACTAAGCCCCACAACAATAACGCCTTCGTCTTCGTCCATCTGGCGCCAGTTCAGCGGCCGTGTCGGAGTAGCATTTCCACACCCATGACAATATGACGCCACACGC